>VZRN01001083.1:6250776-6377640 GCA_013397935.1 Dasyornis broadbenti | reverse complement strand
CGCCGCGCGCCGGCCGGGCTTGAGGGGCGGCGGCGCTCCCGCCTCGCGCGATCGTCCCGCGGCACCTGCGCGGCGCGTCCCGCGCGTTAAACGATGCGTTAACCAAACCCAGCCACTGCGAAACATGGAAGTTCCGACATCCCCAAATTCAGTAAATGTGACAGGGTCAGTCGGACGGGGCTTGTCCCGGGCAGGAACCGAGGGCAGCCAGGTCCCCGGGGGATGCCCTGAGGCGCCCCCGCTCAGCCGTCGCTGGCTGCGCTGACCCGTGCGGCTCCCGGCGTGAGGCGACATATCCGGCCTTCCCCGGCCCCTCCGGTGGAGGGCAGGACAAGGACGTGGCCCCTGCATGGCGCGGCCAGCACCGTATCCCGTACATCAGCTGTCCTCACCGGGACCCCCGCCTTCTCATCCCCACAGGAGGATGGAAGGAAGGAAACTTGTGTACTTTTCAAACATGCACCCTTAGCGATGCAGCTTCCACCTGGACCGAAGCGCATCACGACCTGAGGTGATGCTTGGTGATGGAGGCACTTCCAGGATCCCTGAGGGGCCTGGAGCCCTCTCTGGAGATTGCTGCATCAGGCGCTGGCTTAACTTGTGCAGCTCCAGCTCACACCACCTCCCGTGTGTCCATTGCTATTTAAAGGGTTTCAGAGCAGAGGGCAGCTTGATAATGGCTGTCACCATCACATGCAAGAACTCCTGGCTCTCTAGATCCATTCTGGGCAGGGATGGGAGTTAGGGTGCCGGACATAGCCCATTCTCCCTGCAGGACACTGCCCAGCTCTGGGCATCTCCCTCATCCTGCTGTATGCAACAGAGATGATCTGTATCCTGGCCTTCCCCTTACCTCCCCGAGTCCAAATTCTTTCTAAAATTGGGAAAGTTCCTTGCTGTGCTGGGAATGATCAAAACAACTGAAATTTACGTGATGAAATGCAGACATTACTTTCATGATGCACGGGGCCAAACTCAGAGTGGAGCCAGCAGGGTTTTGCCAAGGACAGTGACAGTCTCAGGCTCACCTGGATATAAACGTGGCTTCCTGAGAGCCCCGTGGAGACTGAGGGACACCAGTCTCTGTGGTGACTGATGGACAAAAGCAGCCACACAGGCTACTGAAAGGCACTTCAGAACCACTCTGTGAGCATCCCTTACATGCTGCTCCTGGCAGGAGAGCATTCTCTTCACCACAGTGTCAGAACCAGCAGCTCCTGTCTAAGTGATGACACTCATTCTCTTTTCTTTCATCCCAGATGTCCTAGACAGGTAAAAGTCAGTAGGGGAGTGGAGGACTAGGAGTAGGGGACTGATTTTTCTTCATTGTGTTTTAGTTCTTTATAATATTGCAAATAAATATTCCATTTTCTAGTTCCACCTTGAGAGATATGGTTCTGATAAGGGAAAGATTGAGAAGAACAGGGCGGCAGAAGGTTTATTAGCACACAGGGTGTCCAATCGCTGCAGCACAGGATGGTCCAGTGAGACAACCGAGTTATGGCCACACTGGGTGTTGGTGGCCTGAAGTGACCAGTGGCCCCATGCTGTTGGGATATGGAGTGGCAGCAGCTGTTTGTGTATTGCTTTGTAGGCAGTGAGCTCTCACATGCCCTCCCCACCAACTCACTTCCCTGGCATTGCTGGTGTGATGGCACAATCCCACAAGGACGGGAAGGGCAGGGCCTGGCTGTGTGTGCCCACACCAGCCCCACCTTTGTCCGAAGTGTGCCTCAGCATTCATTCCCAGCCCACCTACCCCAAACGTGCAGGGTGCTGCACGGTCACTGTAGGTGGCTGTGCCCACACCTGAAATGAAGGTCCAGAGCAGGAAAGGTTGTGCAGTCCCTGTCCCAGCAGATGTCACATCACAAGGGCTAAGTCGCATCACAACACATGATCCTGTTGCTTTTCCCTAAGCTGCCACAAACCATTTAAAAGCTACAGCCTTGATGCTGTCATGACACTGTAACATGGTGCTGCACTTTCCCCGGCTGGATCAACTGTCCCTGCATTCAGCAAGTGCCACTTCCAAAGTAGCACTTGCCTGGCTTCGTGGCTTTGGCTTGGTCTACCCTTTCTCTAGCTGCTTCCTAAATCTCTTCCAAAGCAGTGAAAGAACAGAGGGGCCTCGTCAGGAGGCTGGTAGGGACATCAGGAGTGACGTGACCCACCATCTCACGCCCTGCACAAGACGCCTGGGAGGTCTGTGGGGATGTGAGGCCCTGCTCAGTGCCGGGTGCTGTGCTGTGAGGGAGGCGATTGCCCTCATCGATAGCGTACATATCAAAGCAGCCAGGGCAAGAATAAACAAACATCTTTGGCACTGTGCTCATCTTCCATGAGCCAAAAGGCAGGTGTGTGTGTGTGTGTATCTGTGTTTGTGTGTGTGGATAGCAAGTTTTCCAGCCATTTCCCTGAACTCAGCCCTGATGTTGCAAGAACTGTCTAGCTGTGAAAACACGGCCTCGCCTTGATTTATACCGCTTGTGGGTAAGATGACTAAGAAGAAGAGGAAAAAAAAAAAAGAGCAGAACAGGAACAGAAATCCCAGTGGGAGCATGATGAGGGTGTGTACAGATTTGGTGGGACAGTCAGGTTGGGGAAACTGCAGCCAGAGCTTCAGGCAGTAGGAAGAGGAGACCACAAAACCACATGGTATGTGTCATGATGTTCCACCTAAGATACAAAGCATGCCACAAGTTTTATGAAGGCAACTCTTTGGTAACAGTAAAGAAATTAATTCGTTTGTGAAATTGTAACATTTTTTTCTCCTTCAGATGAGTTCCATATGTCCTTGTGATTTTTTTACTTTTAAACATAGCAGTTTAGAACAAATCTTAAGTAACATTTAGCCTGCGTCTAAAGTAAATATTTACAAAAAAACATTAAATAATGGTGCTGATCTTTGGAAAATGTGTATTGCTGCCTACCTGCTACTGTTTTGTGCCTATCTGGAGTAATAGAAAAGCTTTGTAACAAAGCCCAAGGCTGTAAAAGCAGTATAACAATGTGATTAGAAGTAATCAGATGGAAAATACCGACTATTAAAAAATGTGAAGAGATAAGAGGGCTAAGCTGCAAAGGGAAGATTATGTTACTTTGGTTTAACAAATTTTAAGAAAATTAATGGGGGAATTGGCTTTTAATCTTACAAAAGCTGTATTATTTTTGTGAAAGCATAATAAATAGTTTTAGCTGTTATTTATGTCATGTATCGTTTTTGAAGAACTTTACTAAGTAAGTATTAATCATTTCACCAACCACTTAAAGGCAACCACTTTAGGGGTGCGGTGAGGCAACAACTTACCAAGTGAGTTGTGCTAAAACAGGAAGTGAAGACAGCCAGATTCAATAAGGAGTCTGTGTGGGTATAAAAAGTATTCGTGGAGGCTTTAACAATATCTTTAATGAGGCAAAACAAAGCCCCATTAAATAGAGGGTGGATTTCTTTGTTAATGAGAAGCTTGCTCTGGAACTTGTAATTACAGTGAGTTTCCAACAGGTAAAGAAGCTTACTAGATCTGAGAGAAAACAGCTTGTGAGGGATCAGTATTTGCACGCAGGAAAGTGTAACATTTCTTTTAAAGAACATGCTCCTCTCTGCTCACCTTCCTCACAGGAAAAACACCATATTGTTGGCCTGTGATGTATCAGTATTTCTCTGTCTCCATCATGGTGTGCTTTCTTTTGAAGGCATCCAGTGGATTTCAGTTTTGGCATTTCTTACAACTTCCCTGCAACAAGGAACTCTGCTGGCCCAATGACTCTTCCCAAACCTGTCCTATGTCAAAAGCAGAAGAGTAAGAACACTGCTTTTCCTTTTTCCATTAGTGAAGCTGAAAGTGTCTTCCGCTCCTGCCAGAGATGGCAGATGAGATTCAATCTTTTTGTGTGCTGCAGATCACAGAACAATTTAGATTGGAAAGAACTTCCTGAGGTCTCTGGTTCAACCACTCTGAGCAGGGTTAACTTCAGAATTAGATCATGCTGCTGAAGTCCAATTAAAGATGCTAATTAGATTTATTTATTCTTCTACACAGGTGGCATTCTCTGTAGCTGTCCTGGACTCAAAAAAATATTAAGCCTAAAGTGGTTGCACCGCTAGCTGTCATGCCATGACTTGTTATTTGCTGTGACACCTGTGCTGCCATGTAGTCTGGCAAGTAGATTTTCCTGCAGACAATTGATTTTGATGTTGTAGTCACATAAAACATTGTTTCTCAGTCATGCAATTCATGATTTGAAACATGCAGTTGTCAGAGGAACAAGCCTCTGCTACTTAAGGCTGTCATGCTGAAACTGCTGAATTACCACAACTGTTTTAGTGTTTCACAACTTTTTTTTTCATGTGCGTTGCAAGCAATACAATGTAGTCACTGTAGTCAGTCTTACACTCCCTTGCCTGTTTGTCCTCCTATGTTCAATTCAGTGTCTTTTGTCTAAGTGTTCCAGAAACACCCAATCTAGTTCATGAAGAAAATCCCCACTCAATCCTGACGTCGTCCTTCCCAAGAGCGAAGTATGAATTTTGCAGACCAACCAGCATTAATAGCTTGTATTACATTTTGCAAAGTCTCACCTTGTGCTGTGGCCTCTGCAATGACAGACCACATCCTGCCTGAGACTAGGCGTGTAAATAGCTGAAGAAAACCTTTCCCAGTGTCAGACTCTGGAATGCATTCTCCCTCTGTATAAAGTTTAGTCTGCGCTTGTGTATGTATATAATATTACCTATGCACACCTCTAAGAAGGCGTGCGTAGCTATATGTGTGTGTTTATATATATTAGTGTGTTCATATATACATATATATATATATATGTATGCACACACACACACACAAGATCATGGGATAGGTGAGTGCTATTAATATTCCCTTATATGCTTTTCAATTCTTCTTCCCATCCTCTCAAAAATATTCTGAATTTTAGCCTTGGAGGCAGAAGTTGGTCTGTCTCTGATGTCCTACCACAAGTATGGTGGATCCTGTCTTTTCAAGTTCTTCTATCTGCACCTTAAGCAAAACATTACTGTTCCATTCCTAAAGTGTATTAAATCAGAGAGACTGGGAAAAAAAGATCTGAAAGCAGCTCATCCACCTGAACAGAAGTAATCTCCCTGCTGCGTAGCAAAGGCTGAAGCTGTTTCTATAGCACAATAGATTATCTCCTTGAGGCCTAATAAGCAAAAAGATTTCTTCCTCTTCAGCATAGTTCAGTGTGCAATTCCAGAAGCTCCACTTATTTCGTAAACAGTTGAAACCTCTTTCATGTTTGGAGGATGATTGGGAGTTCAGCTGCTCAAGAGTCCTCTAAATGCTCCACTCTTTATTGTCATTCACTCTATTTTCTTTTCCTAGTTTCTAGATTGCCATTGATTTATACAACCTGGGTATCATATTATGTTCATCAGCATTTATTAATGAGAAGCCTCAGAGGGGTTTTTAAGTGGGATGAGTCTTTATTATCAGGCAGCTAAAGCGGCCCTCTAAGACAGCACTTCTGAAAGAGGATTCTCTGCGTCTTTGGCCTAACCTGGAGCAGAATATTCCAAGTAAATGCAAGAACGTTGTGTATGTCTGAAGTAGCTCATTTGCCATTAGCGTTCCTATTCCGGTGGCCTGGAACACGAAAGAGATACGCAAAACATGCCAATACTTTGGTAATTTGGTGTAAAAGCTGCTGCTTTTTTTCTTTTGGCGCTGGTAGAATATGGCTCACATTTGCTGTGTGTGTGTGGGCCTGCTCCTTATTAAAGTCGTGGTCCTTTTTTCCAGTAACCACTTCAGTGCTGTGAATCAACATAACCAGTTCAGAAAAACACCATCTGTCGATTGGATAAACAAAAGTCTAGTTAGCTGGAAGTTTAATAGATCACAAAGTCTCACCAAGTCCATTTTTATGTTAATAAATTCCACCATGGAATATTTTCTGATGTCACATGGTAAAAGTGCCCTAAATAAAGAGCAGCTGAAGCATTTTCCATTATTTATCGCAGTGTTTTGTGAGCTTAACAATAGAAATTGGCCAGGATCTGAAAGTCCCTAATCTCAAAATGCCATATGAGTTTGTATATTGGGTTTCATGACTCTTAGGCAAGTAGGTTTAGAAGGGATCTCATTTAGCCTGACCAGAGCTGGGTCAGATGGACCTCCACTATCCCAACCAGATGTTCATCTCACTTAGGAGTGGAGGCTGGGGCTAGCACTCTGTAATAACCACTGATCTCATTTCATCCGTGTGCCAGCCATTCTTTTGGTACGGGTCGCCTGCATTACTGCTTTTTAATAGCAGTCCAGCACAAAGCATCCTCAACACAACCTGTGACAGTGTTTCCTGATAAATGGACTGCTGGGGACGCTACAGCCAGTATGTGCTACCCTTTCATAGCCTTCTAGGACACCTGCTGTAGGAAGAAATCTGGCTGCCTCCTTTTGTGAGAAATTTGGTTGTGGTTATTAGAAGAGAATCCTACCCATCTCTATGCTGCATCCTTTGTCCTCTCCCCCAGGAGGAAAATGACAGGGAGCTTTTTCAATACCTGTAAGTTTCTTGTAACACTGCCAGTTCTCTGTCCAAATCATGATTTTGCCCTGTTTTTAGGAAGTCTCAGGTGAGGAACAGTGCATGTATGTGTTGTACACCCTCATATTTAGTGTGGAGTCCTACTCGTTTCTTTTTGTTGCCTGGAAACAACTTCTGCTGGTTTGAGTAGAACGTGTAAATGCACTTAATCATGTGGAAGAAGCTTTGACATTTCAGATCATAGTTATCTTCCCCTTTCCTTCCTCATGCGCAACTCAAAGTGGCTTATACATTTGAGATCCAGCTGTGCATGCTTGGATCTGTGATACTCAGCCTTACTTTGAAGCCCCTGAAATCACATTGTGTATATCCATTACAAGTTGTAGGGAAGAATTAGTCAAATAAAACCTGATGCTCTGCTATGGTAAAGCACATCCCAACTTACCTATCTCTTCTTACATATCTTCTGATTATTGCAGAACTATAAAGCTATACTATTGTTTCTTTGAAACAAATTTAAAATAGTCCCAGTAATCCTTTTGCACTTGAGAAAAAAATAAACATTTCACACTATGGCAAGTCCTTGGAATGCCTACAAGGGCTCCTCTGCTGGGGTGTCCAAGGGATATCAAATTTGCTGTGAGCTGGAAGGCTATGGTGAGGTCATCTTTTATCTGTGTGGTAGGATCCCAATATCAGTTTATCACAGAAGTTACTGTTTCCAGGGGTTTTTTCAGTGCACTCTTTTCCAAACATTTTCAGCAGACAAAGAGAAAAAACTGTTTTGGAAGTGTGTCTGTGGTACACCATTGGTCCTAGTTTGTGTCTAATCACTTTTAGTCTGCCTGCGTGAGGAATTAAGACTAGTCTCTCCTCTTGTTAGCACTGATCATGTGGAGAGCACCAAGAGAGCAGGCAAAAAAGAGTCAAATAAGAGAAACATCATAATTTGGCAAGAAGAATGAGCTCTCCCCACTCTTTAGAAACTAGCTGTTTTCATGTGGAAGTAGATCTTGCAGGCTCTGTGCTTTCTGAGCATGTCTCTTTGTTGCATCTTTCTCTATACATGCCTAGCCCTGTGATGATAACTAGTCTCTAAACATGAAACGAAAGGATGAATTATGTCTGTATTTCTGTCAAAAGCAGAGAAATATAGTCACAATAAACCTAGAAGTTTGTAGGGTGAAGTAAAAAGAGAGACTTTCTTTTCAGAAGCAAAAAGTTACGACTATTTAAATCTCATTGGGATGATGTTCATTGGGATCATCAGTCACACTTTTTGTTGTTGTTGCTAAACTTACACATGCACATAGAAACTGCCTTTCATGGGTGAAAAATGTCTTGCTTATTCACAAGCCCTGTAGAAATAAACATCATTTTATATATATCTGTACTGCTGGCAGCAAGGATTTTATTTGTCATGCCATGTGCCAAGCTTTCATTAGTCAAAGTGTGAAAAATCCCATTTGCTGTGTTTTGGAGAGTTCCCATTGGAAGCATTTAGAGAGCAATTCACTGATCTTTCAATTACTGGAAAGGAGAAGGGATCCCCCTGGGCACTGGCCAACACCATGGGGCTCAGGGGTTCTGCTTTAGTCCTCAGCTGTATAACCCGTCCTCTTTCTGACTCTGAGCAAATTGCTTCATCTGTCCACATCTTGAATCCCCAATGACAAGGATCAGACTTTCAAGTCATAAATTTGTTCAGTAGCATAAACTTTAATATCTCAGATACTAATATGGTGGTAACCACATGGTCAGACTCTTTGAGCTAAATAAGGTTGATAAATGGAGGCAAGTCTGGGTCTGAACATAAGTTTTGGAGAAGCTCCAGAGCACAAACAGCACAACTCTTTGATTTCACTCTACACTGTCACAAAAACCCAAGCACACGTTTCTGCACACTTGGATCTCTGCCCCTGCTGGAGTCCAGTTCCCTCTCTTTTAATCCCAAGCCTACCTCATTTGGGGGCTGATACGGGGAGGTAAGATTCCTGCAGTGTCCTCTCTAAATGAGGTCACTGTGAAGATAGTAAAGAATCCTGAAATAAGTAGAGCTGCCAAGGAAATGGCTTTCGCTTGATGCATTTCACTCTGTGAAGTTGTGCGTACACCCACAAATCTGTAAACTGAAGAGTTTGAGGTGCTGCTCCTACCTGTGCTGGTGAACTGACTCTCCTGACCCTAGTCTTCTGTGTAAAATAGGAAGAGCCTAAAAGCCAGCATGAGTAAGATGAAACTCTGCTTGTTCAGATGGAAAGTATTGCTGGAGTCCCCTAGGAGTTTGCTTTCGTTTTTTTAGGAATGGTGTTGCCAAGTTCTGGACAGAATTTACAGAACAAATCTCTTGGCATTGTAATTAATTGCAAAGAAGACCTAAGTTTATCGATTGAATTATAGTTGATGGAGCCTTATATCAATTCTTTAAATGTCCTTGTGGCTTCTTTTTATGTTCTTTCTCTGCCCTCATCAAGATGCTCAATGAAAGACTTAAATCTATTTTCACCTTCTTTAGAGACACCGACGACAAAGCAAATGAAATATTATTCTTTCTGAATAGTAAATTTATAGCAGGCAATAACAAATCCATGAGAATTTATGTGGCCTTTTGCCAAAGAAACCAAGAATTTGAATCCATATACTGAAAAATATATGCATATCTATTCTGGTGTTTAAAGATCTGTGAGAAATTCTTTTCTTAAGTGAGAGAAAACTCTCCCAAATCACCTATGACCCTCCTTTTAAAGCCTGAGTGTCATCAGAACTTTAGAACTTTATTAAGACTTTCTCATGCTTCTAGCTCCCTGACATGTCTAAGAAGATGCAGGTATGAGAACAATGAAGGCATTGTGCCATCAAACAGCTGAGCTTCCATTATCCATACGTGGGACAATGTGACTCAAGGCTCAGTGTCCATGTCTTCCCAGGGAGATAAGGACTAGAAGCCTGACCAGATCTTCCCCTGAAGGAGCCATGGAAGATGAAGAGATACTTACTCCCTTTGAACTGGATCAACGCCAGCATCCCTAAAACCAAACTGACCCTGGTCTCCTGTGGTGTCTGTTCATTATCTGTTGGTAGCTGCCAGCTTGCTGCCGTTCTCTCAGCCAGCTGCCCACAAAAGGCACTGTACTCTCCTTCCAGGAAGCTGTGTTTTCAGTAGCTAGACATTCTGTTGGAGTTCTCTTCCTCTTCCCATTCTCCTCCTTGCTTCTTTCGTGATTTGGTCACGTTGGAGGATAAATGAGGTGTCTATATCAAACCAGCCTGGACCCCACTGAGGTTTCTTCCTCCAGTCTTGGATCTGAGCTCTCTGTTCTGAGAAGCCTCTCAAGAATGACCATCACAGTGTCTTACTTGCTAGGACAGCAAGGTCTTCATGGCTCAGTGGTTAAGGGAATCTAACACATCTCTTGATGGGCGTTTCCCAGGCTGCCTGCTAGGGCACAGTTGGAGATCATGTGCCTGCAGAGCTTGCTTCAGTATTGCTGGCAAATCCCACCGTGTCCTCACCAGTCCTTGTTTGACTATGCATGTGGAAGTCTTCAGACATGTCTGCAGTCAGATGCTTGCCATGTTTTCAATCAACACAGTTCAGTTTTAAATTATAGCTCTAAGAGCTTTTCAGGCTGTGCCGACAAGCCTGGTCCTTAAAAAAAAAAAACAAACAACAAACAACCAAGCTCCAAACCAGCGTGCTTTGAGGAGAGCAACGGAGGGAAAGTGACATTCATTCTGGGAAGGAAGAAGCAAGAATAACAAAATCTGGCACCCTGGTCTGTGTTTGCTCTAATGATGCATCTCCATGTGCTTCGTGTCCTTTGGTAACACTGCCCTTTCCGTGCCACGTCGTGGATCGTCAGATGAGGACGCTTGGCCCAAAATAAACGCCAGGCTGCTTTTCATCTCAGGGATTTGTTTGTGCCAAGCGAACAAAGTAACTTCTTTGTGGCTGTTTGCATTTGTCGTTCCAAGTTGTCTGAGCACTGGGTTATAAATACACACCACCGATTGATAGCCTCAATATGTCCAGTCGGACGAGCTTTGCGTGCTGGCAATGAAAGGATTTGGCTTGCCTTAATTATTTTTGTTTTAATACTTTTTTAAAATGTTTGATATAAATCAAAGATACTGTAAATATAACACAGGAGGAGCGGGTTCCTTCTTTATCCATTTTTTAGACTGGGTTTCTGTCCAATGTTTTTTGGTAAATTTTCGTTTATATGTGTATTCTTTATAGTTGTGTATGTAAAGGAGTGATGTCAGGTTATGTCTGTAATTTAATGTTATTGACGTTTTTTAATACAGAAATAAAATGAAGTCAGGATTTTATCAATTTACCTCCTCTTAGAGGAGATATGAAGTATGAGAGGAACATGAAAGGCTGAGTTGTTCTGAGCTCTGCCTTAGGAGTGCTCATGGTAAGCCAAGACCTGCTGTCCTAGGCCAGTGACAGCAAGGCCCGTTAATCACCGGTGACTCTGAGCAGCCTGAGCTAAACCCTGAGTCTGGGGGACTCTCAGCCAAATCCTGACTCCTTCATCAAGGAATTTTCAGCCTTCTAGAGTTGCTTTATTTCTGTGCCCACCCACAGCCCCTACCACTGAAAAACAATGCTGATGAAAAATGCCTCTTTGGGAATTCAATTTGTATGGAAAACATTTTATTTTTGTACCCAAATCTTCCAGTCTATGTAGGGTTTTCCATTTGCTTTCAGCAAAGTCTCCTTTTCACTGTTTTTCTCATCCAAAATTCTTATTAAGAAACTGAATGCTTTTACCAAAAATGGGCATCTTTTCCTTCTCTTTTACCCCCTTCTTCATTCACAACATCCCCAGACCCCTGAAAACAAGCTAATTTAAAGAAAGCACATTTCTCTTAAAAATAATTCCCATGGAATTGATTTTGTTGTGGTTAATGTCTGCTTTGTCTGTCTTCTGTCTGGGCCTGGAAGAAAATTCCTTGAAACATTATCAGACAGTGCATCTTACAGACCAAATGAGGTTCTAAACATCTCATTTATTCATTTATATGATAATACAGTAACCATAATTGCGGTCACTGGCTTATTTGCAATTTGTGTATTGAAGCAGTTGTGCACAGTCGTTTGAAAACTGGATTCCTTTCCAAAGTTCTCAGCTTTAGACACATTTGAGGAAGAATGTGCTTACTGGATGCAGTGAGATGCCATGTGTTCTTACATATACATGCTTTTTTTTTTTTTTTTTACTGATATACACATATCTACATGTAAAATACGTGCATGTGGTTGGAAATGAAAAATCANATATATTTTTTTTTTTTTTTTTTTTACTGATATACACATATCTACATGTAAAATACGTGCATGTGGTTGGAAATGAAAAATCACAAGATCTTGTGCCTGATTTTAGTTTTCCTTTGAACCAAACTTTTCCAGGGTGAGCTGGAAACAGTGTCCATGCAGAGCAAATAGAGGAGGCAAATAGACCCAAGGCAATTTTACAAGGTGACGACTCAGTTTTGCTTTCAGGTTCTGGTGCAAAAGGAGAATATGGGACCATGTCCATGCGTGGCAGCATGGGAAGGTGTGTGGTGGATCTGTGTGGACTGAACTGGCCAGCATCAGTCTGTTCCAGACAGTTTAATAGTGAACCAGCCTTCACAGAGTCTGGTTCACACTGAAAAAGCATGAAAGAAAATAGACCTGTGGATCTGTGTCCCTTTGTAAAGCCAGTTGGCAGGACTGGGCTTCTTACTTGCACTTACTCCTGTGTGTAAGTTAAGGGGCAAGTAATATAAATTGAAGCTTAATTTTTCCTTTGAAGCCATTAACACCCACCCACAAGCAACAGGAAACAGACTTCACTTTAATTAGTACCAACACATTCAACATTCACCCTATATTTGCCTTCAAGTGCAGCAAAGCAGCTTCAAAGCTAAAAGCTTCTTCACTTTCTAAGTAATAATGAGGTATTAATGAGGCAATTAGGGGCTTGTAAACATGGTGTCAAAGAGATATGAACTAATCACCAGCAACAGGAAAAAGACAGATCCCTCTGACTTCAGTGCTCTGCGCTCTCCCTAGGCCCCTGAGGCATTCTGTGCTTGTAAACTAATCCACAAAAATGTTCTAGATTAATTCAAAACACTATCCTCTTTTTAATTCCCTGACTGTCTTCAGGCTTGTTTCTGAATAGATGCTCTGTGTGAAGGCTTTTAAATACGCACTTTTGTTATTGCAATAAAACCCAGACTGAAGTTCTCTTGCACTAGGCTGTCAATTTATATTTGGCTCCCTTCTTAGATATATATGAAATACTTCTAAATAATTTGTTAGAGTATTTCTTCCAGTTTATTTCCTTTGAGGCTATTTAATTAAAAAAATAAAGCATGCAATTGAATTAGAACTGCCAAACATCACTTTTTTTTTTGCCCCTAGAATCTGAAATGTTAGCATTGAAAATGAAGGATTAAACACACCAGTTAAATCCTGGAGTGTTGCAGAGAGGGCAGGGACAAACATTTCTCCTCACAGATTTGTTAACTTAAATGTTGGACTAGGATTAGTGCAATCTGATTTTATCAAGGTCACTTTTTTGGGTTTTATTTCCTTTTAGCAATAGAGTTCAGATCTCATCGAGCTAACACCTGAAATCAACCTGTAATGCTGCTTTCTGTTGCTAAAGGAAAACTCACAGCAGGTTTATCCACAGTGAGATATCAAATATTGTTCCACTGTCGTGATAGATTTTGAGGTTATCCCTGTTACAAAACCATAGAATCATAGAATGATTTGGGTTGGAAGGAACCTTAAAGATCATCTAGTTCCAGCCCCACTGCCATAGGCAGGGACACCTTCCGCTAGACCAGGCTGCTCCAAGTCCATGCAGCCTGGCCTTGAGCACTTCCAGAGATGGGACATCCACAGCTTCTTTGGACAACCTGTGTCAGTGCCTCACCACCCTCACAGGGAAGAATTCTTTCCTAATGATTCCAAAGGATTTTATTTTTCCTAAGTGCAAGTATAGAAAAAAAAAAAAAGAAAAAGAAAAGAACCCTTACAATATAAAAAATGTCACAGATATTCACAAGAGTCCAGGCAGTGGAGCTTTAGGAAAAGCACAGACTGAAGAATTTCATAAGCTGGGAGGAAACACATCCTCACATCATCCCTGATAAGTACACTCTAAATCTTCACATGACAGTTGAAATTCTGACCTCTCTGCTTCCTTCAAATTATCTCCACAGATCGTATTGCTCCACAACTGAAAGTACTACTGATTTGAGAGAGGATTTTTGGATATGGCATGTTGTGTCCTGGAATTTAGTGTGAAACTCCATATCCTTACTCTGTGTGATCTCATTACAGTCATCTCTCTAGGGGTGAAAAGTGAGTTCACTAAACCCAACTTATTGTGAAAAAATATTTTGAAACATAACACACTGTGGTTTGATCCTGCAATCTCACAGGTATATGTTGGAAATCACTTGGTTGAAGTCAGTAACATGTGTGTTAATCTCTCAGAAGTAAAAACAGAATGGAGGCCCTAATAGTTTTTCCTACATCAGGAATTTGATCTAATCCACAGTAAAATTCTACATGAGCTCAACAGTCCAGCCCATTGCCTAGTAGTGTGCAGCTGATTATAACTCTGGAATTGTCCCTCAACAGACCAGTTAAAAATGGTCTCCAAACATTTCTGAGAAGAATTCTTATAAAGATGATGGTGGTGAATCATGTCTGCAAATGTGAAAGCCAGTACCTGTGTCTCCAGAAATTCAGTTTATTGTTTGAATTTTCAACAGCATTTTCTTATGGACATTATTCACCTCTCATAGCAGCTGCTTGTTGTTGTAATAGAGATTCATGAGTGTTCAATGTTGTCACAATTGGCTCTTCTAGAGGTTAGCTTGCAGAACTTCACTGAGTTTCTCCTTCACCTAAGCCAATCTAATTTATGGCTGGTTTAGAAAATTTCAGCATTTATTAAAACATTTGCACATTGAAGAATCAGCCTTCCCCTGTGGTCCTGTGCAGTCTAATAATGTCTCTCCCCTCAGTATTGATTTTTGAAAAGCTTTAGCTTGTACTTGGATATGGCCAAATCTTTTTCCTGGGTATGGGATTTTGTTACAGCATCCCTGGCTAAGCAAAGCAGCCCTTGGGTATCCCACTGTGTTTGCAGCAGGCTTTGGGGAAGATACCGCACCTTCCATGCATGTAAATTCTCAGACCACAAGCATACACACCCCTGGCTTTCACCCAGAGCTTTGTGCCTGGGAGCTCATAGCTATGTGAAGATTTTGGTGTGTGGTTCTAGGGCCAGGAAGGTTGACACTTGGGTGAAGATTTCATTAGCTCTCATAAAGCAAATACGCATAGGCCAGTGTCACGGCCTTTCCAGTATTTCTTTCCTCAAGCACAAGAGCCATCAGTGTCTGTGATCCTGTTAGGAAGAGACCACAGCTACAGACATCAGCTGCAAACACATCTTGGGTGGTTCCTTCCAGGCAGAAAAAGTGCCAGAAACCTCTGACTCCTACTGCGAGTTGAAAGGAGTTTGGGACTGGTGACCCTAAATGCAGCTGGTCAGTAAATCACAGCTCTAGCCCAGAGTCCCAGAGAGGAGGGAATCCCCAGCATCCTGCTGGGAGTGCATAGAGCAGACGCCAAGGTGTGGGAGGGGAGACAGCCACAGCATCCCCATTTCAATGTGTGAGACAGCAGACCTGCCTTGTTAGCTCAGAGCTGTAGTGCTTGGGACATTACCTTTCCTTCACCTCTTTCCTTCCTCTCCTCCTGTGTTAATCCTACATAACTCTCTCTGCTCTTTCCATCTGGGCGGGGATCTTAAAAGACCCCTACAGTGCTGCAGGGCCTCTCCTGTTTGTGTGTAATAATACAGGACGGCTGGACCATTAACACCTTCTCGGAGCACAGCATGTTGGAGCTGCAACATTTTCCAGCTTGGGCTCCTTTGCCAAAGGGTCTTGTGAGTGCATGATCAACTTTTCTTTTAAAATCCCAGATAGGGTTTTATTTTCTCTCTTCCTTTCAGGTTGTGTGTGTGTTTTTGCTATTGGTATCCATGTGACTTTTCCTCTTGTGTTTCCTTGAGAGGTAACAGAGTCTGGGGTTGGGTTTTTTTGTTTCTTCTCCTTCTCCCCACTAAACCACGGTTTCTGGGAGGGTGGTAACTGAGAAGGAGAGGCCAAGTGAGTCTGCAGAGTCATAAGTGAACCCTTAAGTGGAGCCCTTTGCTTTGAGGTCATTAGTTCAAAGAGAACTGAAGTGACATCTGCAGGGTTTTGCCATCTGAGAGCTGGGAGCTGGGTTTCCGTCACAAAAACATGATGCAAGGCAGGTTACTAGGGATTTATGACTGAGTTGGATTCCCTGGAATATAACGAAGACAGTCACCACTGAAACCTTTTTCAAACTTGAGACATTCTTAGTAGCTCTGTCACGTTGCAGTAGAGATCTAAGAAGGGCCAGCTCAAATCCCAGCTGTGCCTCCTGGATTGGCAACTCATGGGTAAGGGACAGAAGCTTTGTAGAGAAGCCAAGGGAAGTAAAGAAAATGAGTTTTCACTCCAAGGACACAGCTTCATGCATTGACACATAGGTATTGTGAACGTATAGACAAAGCTCTGTGACTCAGTGATACACAGCAAAGAATGACTTCTAAGTGCATGTGAGGTTGGTCTGAAATCCAGGTGAGCAGTGAGCAAAAAGCAGTCTGAGGGAGAGAGACCTCTCCAACAGCAGAGGTGTCTGCTCCCTCCCTTCATGTTAACCGTCTGCCAGTAAAACTGAGGGGAGGAACTTCAGATGGAGCAGGATGTGTCATGTGGTTAGTGACAACCCAGGTTTGTGTCTAAGTGGATAGCCTCACTTTCTAACAATCACCTGTTTACGTGTAGCTTACTGAGGTAAAATCTTGCTCCATCAAAACTGAGAGTCATACTCCTCCGTTGGGTAGGTACAGGAACTCTGTATCTTGCCTTAAGTAAGGAAGATGATACAACTGACTGTCTGGGATAGGCCAAAAGTACGTGTGGTGTAACACTAGCGAGAGAAAGTAGTTGCCACCACTGATTTTGTCACCTGGACTGCAGAGTGCTGGCGATGATGTGACCAGAAAGAGGTCAGGCCAGTGACCCTCCACCTGAGCTTGGGCCTGCCCTAAATCACACGAATTGCCGTGGGAGCTGTAAACCTGGAGCACTGTTTGGCTGTGAGTTGAGACATGAGCTAAAGTGTGGAACACCACTGACGACTCTTCCGTGGGTGGAGAGTCTCTCAAGGATCTCCTCGTGTCAGAATGGTCCCCTGAGACACAGCGAGAAATGAGCAGAGCCAGTTAAGAGCTTTGTTCCCTCTCTGTCCCAGGCTCTGCAGTGGCTGTTGCTGAACTGCTGGAGTGTTCCATGCTGCCGTTCCCTGGCATGGGAATGTGTTAACAGTCTGTTTAGCTGGTCTTTGTAGACTACAGGCTTTGTGTATGCCTGTGCTGTGAGAGATTTGTCAGAGCCTTTCCTGGAATGGGGTGCTGATTAGCAAGGGCTTCCTGAGAGCTCGTAATTGAAATCAATATAATGATTGTAATAACTAATGCTAACAAAGTCAAGAATGGCAACAAAAAGCTTCAGAGCACAATGTCCTTTAATTTTGAGGCTTTTGAAGGGCAACAGAAAAGAATTATTTGAGGACATAATAAAGGAACCCCCTTCCTTTCATAGAACTCCTCCTGGGAAAAATATTTTATTGAGAGAGGGGATGTCAGCCAAAGCAAGACATAAATATTTTACTTATTAGAGCACAGGCTGTTTCTCTTCTCGTTGGCTCCTTTGCCAAGGCTGGCCTCAGACAGAAATTTGCAGTGTCCATTTCTGTACTGTGTGGAGGGGGAATTGGGGGCATGGAGACCCAGGCTATGGACTGAAAGCCTGCCAAAAAAAGGGGGAAAAAAAGCCCTTGGAGAAATTGTCTTGCTCATAAAATATGACATTTGCATGGCAGTTGCCAAGATTGTTTTTCTCTTCCTAAACAGGGCTTTGGAGCAAAGATGTGGAAAGCCCGCCATGGATTGAATTGGGCAAAGGTATCAGATCTCAGCAGCCAACTTGACAACAAAACTAATTACCCTGTGAGGGCAGAACACATACTGCCACCTTTCCAATACACACCGCCCTGTGTGAGCTCTCTGATGTCTAATAGGGCTTAGGCTGAGCATGATTTCTCTCCCCGGGAGAGCTAATAAGATTTTGTTCCCTTCTATCTGACTATTTCCACAAGATGTGGAGAAATGTGGCATCACTGAGCTCTCCATCATCACTGCACTTCATTTTGTCAGATAATCTTCAGAAAGGAGATAGACAGGAAGGCAGAGATGCTCAGGCAGCTGAACTCACATAACAACTGAAATCATAGGTGCACTTCCTTCCCATTAGAGCTGTTGTATCACTTCTAAAATCTGTCAAGGAAAACACCAGTAAGTCTTCATCTCAGAGTGTCCTTACATTGGAGATTGTGAGAACCTGAGTGCAGGGGACAGTTTCTGAGAGAATCGGGGCTGTATTTCTTTCGTGTGCTCTCGCCTGTAGCATTAGTAAGTATTTGGTTCTGAGCACAGATGGATCCAGGCTGACAGTTTTTATCTTCTTATACCCAGTTTTTTAAGGATGCTGTCTGCACTGGTAGTTTATGGCAGATGTCCAGTGAAAAGTTTAAAAACAAGACAGATGATATCCATAGTTCCCCAAGGTGTTGTCTCTCAGCCTCTGGAAAATTGTCACTCAGAGATATTGAGCCAGAAGTGGTATCTGTTGTGTTTTGGTACCTCTGCAACTGATTTTTCTTCTATGCTTTTGTCTAACTTTTGAGCCCATGTAAAGGGCTGGCATGTGGCAGAGAGCTCCAGAGTTTAAAAACCTCTGTGGCTGTGTAAAGACCTCTCTCCCCTATTCCACTCTGTACACACCTCCAGCTTATTCTGTCTGGCATCAAACACCTCTTGCAATTTGCAAGGTGCTGTCCATCCCTCACTGCTCACACAGTGCTCCCTTGAGTTTTATAGGGTTTGAGCATATCTGTTTTCTTTTCTATCCTCAAGCCCCTTAGTGCATTCTCACACAGAAGTTCTCCAGCCATTTTCTCCCATATCTCCTATCCCACCTTTATTATATTCTTGGATGTTCAGTGAAAAAAACTGGATGGAAACTGCCAGCTTCCTAGGGCCAAGCCAAGGGTTGTTTGACTTGTAGCATCATTTAGAGAAGTTTAGCCTTTGTTCCATGCTTGAATTCTTACTGGTGAGCTGAAAGAGGGCAAGAAAAGGTGATCCAGAACCTGATATGGCTGGTTTCTGCTCTATCATGTTAACTCTCCAGCTGCACTGTCTGGAATGAAAGCAGGCTCAATTGAATTAGAAGTGGAGAAAGTTTGTCAGTGAGTTGGCAGATAAATTTTGTTTTACACCATGAAAACAGATATGGTAGTAGGAATCCTTGCCAGTCAGTGTGCATTCTCTCCAGCTCTTTCTGCCAGTGAGAAGATACAACAAAAGCCAACTTTTTGCTTGCCTGGTATTGCATTGTGAATCTGCTTAGCCACGTATTCATCCCCTGGTCTGTGAATGGTTTTTATATGGAATATCTGTTGGTAAAAATAGTTCCAAGGTGACTGGTTTCTTTTTAACCCCTGGAAACTGCTTTCAAAAAGCCCTTTTTTTTTTGCAAATGCTGCATTTTGTAGCCCTCCTTTTCCCACCCAGGGAATTCAGTCTGGGTAAAGGGTATCTGCAAGGGGTTTGCAAAAGGTTACGCTCCAAAGTTGAGCATGTGTTTTTATGAAATGCATGAATAGCTTTGACCACACTGAGGGAAAATACACTCTGTAAAACTTTAGCCATTGCAAGGCAAGCTGTGAAGCTGGAAATGTGGTGCTGTAAAGAAAAAAGAGTTCCTACAGTCTTCCAAGGTGAAATCCTAGCCTTCATCTAACTATACAAAGCCAGTGGCAGATTTCCCAGATATGAACAGGCCATGATTTCACCTACAATTGTCATGGACTGCAGGGGCTGAATTGGACTGGACAGAGTTAACTCTGATGTCATCCAGGCAGTGGGATTTTTCCCAGTGTTTTCTGCATGTGGGTCTAGGAACTTGGTATTGAATTAGAATCTGTCTAGGAGGTGTGCTGGTAATTGCAGAAACAAATCCCAGGGGTTGCCATTTAATCTACAAGCTCAGTTTTGTTTCAATTAGCTGTAAAGTTGGCAATGAACACAAATGGGTAACCATGAAATGAAAGCTCCTCCAGTGAACACTGTGTCCACAAACTCTCCAAATTGCTGACTCTCATTAGAAAGCAAAGGGAGGGGAGAAAATAAAACCACAAACAGTGAGATCCAATTATGGTCTTTGTTGTTCCACCATCTGGAAATGGCTGGTTTATATTCTAGAAAAGGAGCATGTTCTAGACCTGGTCATGCAGTCAGTGCAGCAATGTCCTCTGTTGGGACTGAGAGAGGGTGCTAAGATTTCTTTTACATGAGGCAGAGCAGCTCTCCCATTTCTTTGCTCAGGATTTCTGTGCCCAGAAATGGGCAGGCATCATGACGGATTGTGCTGCTCCCACTTGTGGAATCAGCTTCAAAAGAGAACTTAAACCAGGTAACATTATGTCCAGCTTCCTCCAAAGAGCAGAGCCTACCCTCAGCATATTTGAAGATGTAGAATCTGAGAACTCTTCCCCAGTGGCATTTACTTGTTGAGTCAAACTGGATGTTTAATAAAAATAGAAACTTATCACCCATTTTCTCTGCTCATAAGTCCTTCTGAGCTGCCACTTGCTGCTTGTCCCTACCACCTGAGTGAACCCAGCAGACAGAGCACAGTCAGGCTGTGCTCAGAGTCCCCTGTTTGGAAAGAACCATCTTCACTATGGTCAGCTTGCAGGAGGTATCTCTGCTTTGGAAACAGCAGGGCCAACATTCTTGATTGACCAAGCCTCGAGCTTGGGCATCATTAAACTTAGAACTTTTTTAATCAAGTAGAATTCAAGTAAATACCTCCTAAAAACTGCTTCTCTGGCAGCTTTCACCTGCCTTTGTTTAAAGAAAATGTTATGTTTTCCTGAGTTTATAAATCAAGCATTCATTCAAGCAGGACTAAATGTACCCTCAATTATTATAGTAACTTTTATTTTCCAAGTTCACTCATGGAGAGCTTCACCACTACATTTCAAAGGACATCCTTTGAAATGAGATGAGAGGAAAAGGAGGAGGCAGAAGTAAATTGTCTAAGGTGATAGAACAAGCGAGGATCAGAGCTGGAATCAGGATTCCTTACTCCTGGAAGGTTTTTTATCCGGTGAACACAGATCTCTGTTACTGCTGTTGAAGGGGATGGTAACATTTTCATGAGGCAATTCAAAAAGAACAATGGTTCTATTCAGTGCTATATGGCAAGAGAATGTATATTCATTCTCTGTTAATACCTTGTTTCCAACCCACTGGATGTTGGTGCCTTGTGAAAACACCCTTAGTAGTTTCCCTAACAGGAAAAGCAATAAAACCATCCTAATCATCAATGATGTTGCTTGTTACAGTTTCCAAAGCTATCTCCATCATATTATCTTTCCTTTTCCTCCAGACGGATCCTGGTGGAACCCATAAAAGTATTGTGGTGTGAATTTGACGAGAAACCACCAAAGATGCCATCCAGTCTAAATTACTCTATGATTTTACAGGCTAAGGGTCATCTAATCAGCCTCTGTGAGAAATTTCCTGGGCCAGAAAATACTTGTTTCAGAATACTGAAGTCTGCAGGGGCAAGGTCTGTCTTCAAATAATGTGACTGCCAAAAACTTGGCGAGTAACAGTTCACCACTATGGCTTTTTTTAAGCTTTTCCCAGGATCCTTTGCAACCATAAGCACCTTTTTTCTTCTTTTTTTTTTTTTTAATTCCATTTGCAGGCTGTTTACTCAGTGCAAAAGTGGTGGGTGAGCTCATGTCATTCCCATACCAGGTTTTCAGAATGAGAAAGCTGTGTGTTACCTCATGTTCCTGTGGCTTTGACCAAAGCAGCAGTCCCTGACAGATGTTAGTTCAGAGATCACAGCGTACAGAGTGACTAAAAAAATGTGATTCAGGGTAGATTTACTACGTAGTATTTCAGATGTAGCAGTAAGACTTTGGGACCAAAGAACAACTGGCAAGAGTCGAGGGACTGGTAAAAAATAGTTCACCTTTCATGCGCCCTTACCTATTAATGCAGATAATGTTCAGAGGGAACTAAAGAAACACAGAAGATTCCCAGAGCTTTGTTTCAATTGATTAAGCTCTTATGGCTTCCATGGTATCTTATCTTTACCAGGACATTAGAGACAACCTAGTGTCTAACACTTTCTCCTTGCTGCATTCCTGTGGAGGAACTCTGTGATACCCTGCCCATTTTACAAATGAAACACTGCAGGGTTGAAGGACTGCCTCAGGGTCATGCAGGGAACCAGTTTTTGAGCAGAGAATTAAACACAGCCCTCCCAAATCCTGATGAATGCCTTAACCACCTTTGCCTCCCTACCTACTATGTTTTAGCACACAGAGCAACTTTTAATTTGATGCTGAGATAGACATAAACACCTCAGGCGCTGTATGAAATGAATGGAGCATGGGAGTCCTTTCAGAAAAGTCTTTCTCTGGTGACTAGTTACTCTTTCAATCCTGTTGAGTTCCAAAAGTCCCTGGTGTCAAGGGTGGTTCAGCATTGGTCCTTCCCCATAAACGGTCTCACCAGTCAAGAGGGCTATTGAAGTCAAAATGCTCTGGAGAGAAATTTGTGGGACCAGAATCTGGCCCAAGAAAAGAGAAAAAGAGTGTCAGTGCTTGTCAGGGAAACTCATCTGAACACCTCTAGCAATTTAAGAGAAGTCCTACAGACACGCCAGCAAAGCACTTTGCTGGTTTCCATCAAATAGTTATCACAGATCCTACTTGCAAGCAGATCCATTTCTTAATATATAAAGCAGTGTAGCCCCAACCNATGAAAAAGGAATTTTTTTTCTTTTTTTCCCAACCTTCCAAAAAAGGAAAAAAAAAAAAAAAAAAAAAAAATCTGTGAGTTCAGGAGCACTTGAGCAAAGTAATACATTTTCCTTTGAACTATTAAAATTTTTGTTAGGCAACATCATAGCAGGAACATCACCTTGTCTTCTGACAGTGGGTTAGTCCCACAAGCCCTCCCATGCTCTTCGGGTCACTAATGAGCTATTTAGCCCTCACTAAATAAACCCTATGGCAGTCCTCACCCAGGAGCTTCCACATCCCTTTCATAAATACATTTATTCTCATGTTATAAGCGTGATAATACAGGTCAAGCTGTAAATGGGATTTTTGTTTCATTAATCTAATTGGACAGCAAGGTGGATTAAAGGATTAAACTAATAAATGGAGATAACAGACTTTTCAGCTGTTTTGGACTGGCAGAGCAAGTTCATTCTAGCATGGCTTAACCCTGTAAGCCACATTTTTACCACTTTGCAGCCCTTTGAAATGATGGTTCTCTGACATCCTGCAATGCTCTGCTAATTCCCATGCCAAAATATTAGCTGCCATCCTTTACCCTCTGTGAGTTACTGGGTCTGAGCCACGAATCTGTCAGCATAAGAGAAGCAAAATCAGATGGTGCAAGCCTGATTACAGTCCATTGCTGTCTCACCCAGCCCTCCCACTGTTCGTTTCTCAGCAGACTCACTGCTCTGCCAGATTGTTCTCCTGCCAGTTCATCAGTCGACAACATTAATAAATGGTTATAAAGATAAGTTCCATCTTATCCTGAAGGCCTGCAGGTGATAGAAAAGATCCCAGCAAAGAGAAGGAGATGCAAGAGGCAGTCTAGGCTTGGGACTTTTTTGGTAGAGCAGAGGTAGGCAAGGCCTCCCTGGGAAGCACTATTGCTCCACAATCAGTGAGACTGTGATGTGTGAGCTCAGTAAAATGCTTCTGACTCTGATTTTTCTCTAATCCTGTACCTGCATCCAGTAATTGAACACTGTCACATACTGCACAGCTCTCATTTCTCTCCTGAGGTCTTTGCTACAGCACAAAAGGAGGTCTGGAGCAGACTCAAGTACTTTTTTACTTTGCCATATCCAATCCAAGTTATTTACCTATTATCACATTTAAACAGAATTTGAAAGTCTTCATCTTTTGAGTGGGGTTCCCATGTGTTAAAGTTTCTGAGATGCTCCCAGGTTAAAGGTAGTGGGGCCCTTGGGTTACACAAGCAAGATCCCACAATTCCCTCTAAAACAAGGACTATGTTATCTTTATTGGTGGCTGTGGTAAAAGAGTGAATGATGTTGCTGACAACCTGGCTTTTCATCACAAGGTTTTTGGAGTATGGATGACCTCTTCATAGGACACAAATTTCAGTAAGTTAACCATAAAATTCCTATTGACCCTCTTACTCATCCTACCCCCTCTAATTTATTCTGGATAGAATTAACCTCATCTCCCACAGTGGCCTTCCTATCCTGTTCCTCAGAGGATACTTAGGCTCACACTGCCTTTCCTAACTGAATGTTCATCTTTATGCAGAAGGGTCAATATTTTGGCCCATGGACCAATTTCATCTGGGCTCCTGGAGCAAAGAATGTGCCTTACAGCATTCTCCCTATCTGCACAGCCAGTCATCAAGGCTGGGAATGCGAGAGGAACGCTGGTGTTCCTGCTCCACATGATATACAGCTCCACATTCACTCTGCTCTTAGCTTGGGCCAGTGGCCAATCCTCCTCCCTGTAAGTCAAAGAGTCTTGGATCTGTCTCATTTCTGGGTGGGACCAGATAATGAAGATACCAGCCAAGGTGTCATGTCCTAATGCCAGACCACAGGCATAGAGTAAGTCTTAATTTAGTCCGATTGTCATCACAGGACTGTCAGACTAGGAATAGCTCTGCTTACAGACAACACATGGGAAGCTTCCTGTGAATCCATACAGGAAATATTTTCCCAGGCAGGACCCATTTCAGCCAAGCCATTTCTAAATGAGTGCCGCAGGAAAAGGCTGTGGTCAAAGGCAGAACCTCCCCTAGCTCACCGTATGACTGGGGAGGTCTAAGCAGTGACAGCAGAAAGACTTTTCCTTCCAGCTGGCAGAGACACCACCACAGATTTCTCTCCAGCTCTTGGGGTAGAGCTGAGAACAGAAGCCAGAATACGGTGGATATGAACTCTCTCTGGGGCCTTGGCGCGGAGAAGACAAGCTCCTTTGTCAACTTATCATAACTTGTGGTGCAAATGACCTATTAAACCTCTCTGCTCTTCCTACTGTCCTCACCCTGGGTTCTTCCTTTCATAGGTCTGTTAATGCTTTGTCAAAAGGCAGAAACACAGCTTTGACAGAAAAAGCTGCTGTTTACAGTTGACAGAAAGCTTACATTAGACTGGGCCACCTGAACCTCCTCACCCAACATAAACAGAATCTATCAACACTGCTTAAGCCATTAACCCTGACAACTGAGGTTTTCCAGGGAAAGCCCTTATCAAAAGGGGGCTGCAAATGAAACTCAATGAGAAAAATCCTCATTGCCCCAAATGAACTCAAATAACTTCCATGAGAATATGTGGATGAGCCTTGTTATGCTCACCCTAATCCCTTTGACAAGTCAGGGATTCCTTCAGGTTGGAACACAAATCCTCCAGGAATCTGAGTCTTCATCTTCCTCTGCTCTTCATTGGGATGGCAGCTACAATTTTTTAAAGATCATTATCTGATCAACATGGGATAGGAATGTTTGGAGTTGAGCATCTGAGTCATTAGTGGAGAGGCCCTTCCATATCCGGTGGATTCTGTTCAGAGAAAGCACCCCTTGTGTGCCCCCCACAAAGTTTGTGATTCCTCTCTTGCGTGTGCCCAGACACCAAAAATCTCCTGGTGAAGCTCTGAGGAGAGGCTGTCTGAAGGAACCCACATGGAGAATGTGTCCTGAAACCCTTCCTTCTCATCAGTGTTTAGAACAAAGGGTGAGGCCAAGGGAAGAAGCCTGTAAAGAAAGGCTTCACATGGGCTTTCCAGATGTGATCAAGCTCTTACCTCAAACATTTGGCCCTTGTTTGTAAGGCAGAAGGCCTATGGAAAAAGGCATTTTCCAGCACAGAGCTGACTTTCCATCTCCAAATTGAGACTCTGGAAAAAACGGAAAGTTAGAGACAACAAATAAAGAGTAATAGGAACTTTTTCAACTTTGTGATGAGCTTTTAATTGTATCCACACAGGATTTTTTAAGTTTCAAGGGAGACAAGGTGTTTTCACATTCCAAATGTAGAAATATTTTTTGTTTTCATTCTCTCAACTTCTCCTACTTTTGAGAAGAAAACAAAAGGGAGTCATAGATAAAGGGATATTTGCAAATATTGACGACATTTTTTAGATGCACATCAAATTGCTTTCTGAGCTATAGATCTCACTTGTTTTCCCAAAGGAAAATCTAACACACATCTACCTCCACCTGCTGGAAGAAGATTAAAAATGTTAACAATTATAATTTTCAGCTTACAGACTGAAGATCTTCTACATACTGTGTGAGGCTTGAGGTGGGAAAAAGATTGTAATGATCCCTCATTATGAGGGAAAATGGCCCAAATCCACAGTTTCTGGATTTAGCAAGCCTTAGTACATAGTATTAGTAAATGTTTAGCAGTGTTGGGCAAGGGGACACTTGTTTTTGTACTGAGTAAATTCTTGACTGACTTTTTTTCCATGTTGGATAGATATTTAGGAAACAGTGTTGGCCTCACTGGACAGTGGTGGAAATCCAATGGAATTTAGTTTGAGGCAGAAGCAGGCCATTGGTATGTGAACTGTAAAGGCAACTGAGCCTTTTCCTCTCTGCAGATGGCAAATTCACAGACATTTAGGACAGAAATATTCTTAATTTAATGCTTTCACTGCTGGCTGCAAAAATGCAATATGTTTAAATCACAGAGTAATCTTTTTGATCTAGGTTTGGAAAAAAAAAAAAAGCCTTTTGCAGTTTTAAAGATGGTTGAAATTTTCCTACTTTTTTTTTATTTTACTTTTATGGCAGTTATAAAGAATATCCGACTGGTCATGACGAAAGGATTCTTCATGACAATATGCTAGCCTGGACTTTGGAAGGTTCAGTTTGGGTCTGTATTTCACCACTGATTTCCCTTGTGGTGGCAGTGACGGCTGTAAAGCATTTTGTGAGATCAGCAACACTTTTAGCAGAAATATCTTTTTCTCCCAAGTTTTCCACAGGCATTTTAACTAAAGATGCAGAATGGCAGAGAGACATTATCCAGATGATTAAGAAAATAGCCTGAAAAGAGATTTGCTAGCACTGTCCCTAAAATTAGGATTTTACAACTCCAAGAACGTGTTTTCAACCTTCTGGATTTGAACATTGCCAGAAAGGCAGGCTAACTGTATGGGGATATCACCGATTTCTTTGAGTTTATGCCTTGCACCTTGACAATAATCCCAGCAGCAGGAAAATACAGACTCAAGGGAGAAGGGGAAGGGGCTGGTGGTATTACAGAGCTGCCAAGTACCATTTCCAAATCTTACCTCTGCTCTCCGTGGATGGGACTTCACCATGAGTGTTACCAATGAAAAGCTACATTTTTTCACAAAGCATCCATGGGTTGTCAGCATCTTCTTTCCTAATTCCAGGAGGAGCACGGAGAAACCAATAATCTGACAGATGCTCCTAAGTCCAAGGACTCTTCCACCAGATGGCTGGTCCACAAAGTGCATCATCCAACCACAGGCGCTGAGCAATTCTGAAGGCTGACAAGGGAATGCCGGTATTTTATTGCTGCCACATCCAGCCCTGCTGTTTTCTTTCCAATTAGTTAAACATTGCATCTGTCAAAGCTCAGCTTAGGTGACCTTGAGTATCCGTTTGAAACTGAGGTTTAAAAATAGTAGACAGAAAGTGTGCATACGTTTTTTTTCTTGCAAGTCTCCAGAGAATCTTCCCCAAACCAAAGTGTGTTTTCCATTATGGTTTACATCAACAGGCTTATCGTGGGGACTTCTGTCTGTGTGCTTTTCTGTTACTGATTTTTTTGGTGGGGGTGTGTGTGTGTGTGGGTGTGTGGGTGTGTGTCTATTTTGGCCCTTGTTTCCTCTGGAGAAAGGAGACAGTAAAACCCACTTGAAAATTTATACACACAGTGTCAGGAGCCCAGTTCATTCATCTGAAGACGCTCCTGCTGTGCTGGGTAAAATGCCCAGAAATATTCAGGGCTGTGTTAACCACAATTCTCCGCTTCCACGTTGTGCCTAATGCCATATTTGGAAGCCGTGATTCCTTTGCTCCATGTGGCTGACTCAGAATTTGCATTTGCTTGATACCAGCATTGATTTCCTGTCCCTTTGGGTAGCTGTAATGGATGGAGTGGCCACAAAAAGTTCAGCAGGACAAGTAGTGAGAGTTAGTAAGCTCAGTGGAGCAGTATCAAATGTCAGCTGATGGCTGCTCAGATGTCAGGGATGCAGATTCAGATGCTGCAGTCTGGCAGACACATGACCCATGGGTTGCAATGCATTGTTAAAGAAATGAAACCTACCGAAGTTATTCGTACGAGCTCTGACATATTGCAATTGGCAGCCTCATGCTGGGTCTGCCCTAATCACTTGCCAGCTTAAGTTAAGAATGTAATTTCACATCTAATGATATTTCTAGATAAGCATAAGACTTCTTTGAGGGAGTGGCCTACTTTCCCAACCCTCTCTGCCTCACAGCAAAATTTTCGTGTAGCCAAGAGCCACAAGACTCAAAGTAGACCTCTCAGGAAACAGGATTGCTTCTCACGGAGAGACAGTGGCTCTCTTCAGAGTCCCGCTGGGAAGTGTCTTGAAGTAACCCATCTTTTTCAGACTCAGCTATCCCTGCTGGCTCATTTCCTGCCACAAGTAGGAATTTGGATTACCCAGCGGCTCTCACATGGAAAGCCACACTTGGACCACTTACAACCTAGAAGAATCATGAGTCATAGGATGCCATCCTTGTCCTGGGATGGGACTAGCGGAAAACTTTTACCCTTTTTGGGTGGGGAGTATTTCATTAAGGGTGGAAGTTACAGGACATTCTGATGCTGATGCTGAAGGTGGTTTGCCATCATGGTAATAATACTTGTAACAACATCAGAAACATTTTCCAGGGTAGACTATGTGCATAATAGAGATGAAAGCTGTGACTTTGTCTGCCTTTGAAGCACTGGTACTTGCTGGCAGCTACCACATAGCTCAGACAATTTTGTCTGCTTTTCAGCACTTCCGAGGCCTTGTGTGCGCTAGTGGGTGCAGGATGCAATGCAGAAGGGCAGAGGTGCTGGGAGACAGAGGTCACATGTGATTTTGTTTGCCTTGCTGGAACTCTCAGAAACCTTTGTCCTGGAGAAAAGCTAACTGCTGGTGTGAGGTGATAGAGGCGGTGTGCATAAAGGAAGTTCCTGCTCAAGGATGAGATGAGAGACAGCAGCAGATACAGCTGATGAAATAAACTTTCTTTGTTGCCTCATCATAAGCGGCACCAGCCTCAGTCTGTCAGACTTTTATCAAAGCTTTTACATGAATTTCAGCTTTGAAGGAAAGCAACAAGTTGCCTCTATGGCTTCTTGGGAATGCTCTCCCTAGCATGGTGGCAACACACTGAAAACATGAGCCAGTGAAAGTCCTGTGCCATTGAATATGAGGAAGGGTGCAGATGGGATGTTAAAAGTCAGAAAATTGTTTAAAGTAACACAACAAAGGAGGGCAAAAAGTGAAGACAAAGAGAAGAGCTACATTTTAAAAGTATATGCTAAGAGGACACTTGTGTCTGTCAGACTGCTGCCCTTAGGGCTGGTAGGTCTCTTTCATTCTAGGACAAGTTTGAAGGTTCAGTTTCAAGCCATGTTTTTCCTGTACCTTTTATTACCACAAAACTATGCATACATTGCACTTTTCACCCAAGTATCTTCCCCACAACATCCATTCCATCTAGTAAAATTGTGTACAGGTTGCCATGGTAATCGGTCTCCAGATCCCATTCTGGGTCTCAAAATAAATGGGAAAAACTATGGACATGTCATAACATTTTCAGGCTCACCCAATAGTAGAAAGAACCTCTGGGAAAGAAATCCTGTAACAAAGGGAAAAGCAACATTTTATCACTCTTGGCAGAGAGAATTCCAGTTGTACAATAGCCTTTATCCCAGTGTGATAAAGAAGAGAGCAAGAGACAAGGAAAACGGCTAGTGTGTCACAAACACGTCTGCTGGAGATGCAGAAAACCTTCTGGAGCAGATGGTCTTGAAAGCTTCTCACTGCGTTTTGCATAAGCCTCAAAACTCTTAGCTGCTCTGTTGCATTCACGTCATCTATAAGAAATATAAAATATAAAATATTTTTGTTTTAACTAATTAATATGTTTTCTCATCCCACACTTAAATAAGCTTAACCAGCCGTCCTGTAGTGTGTGATAAAATTCAGACCCTGCTGTGCTATGCAGATGCAAATGTTTGCATCCATGTTGATGGATGTCTCTCCAGATAGTTTTCAAGAGCAGTGTCTAGACTTGAAGAGTGAGTACAGTGCACTTCTGACTCTGTCAAAGTAATTGCAGCATTTCGTAGAGACTCTCTTGTCTCTTCAAGAGGACAGCAGGACAGTCAGCAAATACGCTTTCTTCTTCTGTAACTCTGTACAGGGCTTTAGATCAAAGGTTGTACAGGGAAAAAACGGTTGTATAGGAAAAGGGAGGAAAGTGTCTGAAAGCTGTTGGGAACCGCCTCTTCCATTCAGTTGTCAAATTTCCAGCTCTTTGTCACACTTTGTACTTATGTCTGTTCAATGAATTTTTTCTCTTTCTTTTTGCTGTTTCTGTGCTATTTCAGATGATGAGGACAAAGCTAAGCTGAGTCATTGACAGCTAACAGAAGAAATTGTATTTCCATCAATATCTGTAGAGTTCATAAAGCACAAAACTTCAATGTTTTTTGACAACAGTCAGGAGTTTCAAGGAATCTGCACTACAGATCCTTCCAAAACTGAGCACACGGATCTGTATCATTTATTAGAAAAGCTTTGAAATACCATAAAGAAATAGCTCTTCCCTAGGAGGAAAACTTTGTTCTCCTGCAAAGAGCAAAGATAAAGCATAGCACATTGGCAATCCTATAATGGTTTAAAAATTCAACTTCAATAGCAGATAAATGGCTCAGTTCTTCTGAAAAACATCAGTGAACTCAGAAAGAAATAGGCCTTTTCAGAGTGCAGTTTATCCCACCCAAAATAGCTCAGGGAAGTCACTGCTGTAAGTGCTCATTTCACCTTGCAGAAAAAGTGTAATTAAGTATCATTCATTTTTGATATTTTATTCTGTAGCTCTCTGCAGCTGATTCTTGGTGTTTGCCAACATTAAGTATTTAAATACCATACAAGACTGAGTCAGCTTTCTAGGTGAAGAGAGCAAAAGGGATGTTTTGGCGATCTGACTGCGGAGCAATTACAATCTTTGTTTCAGTTCTTAAAAAAAAAAAAAATAATTAGAACATTCATCAAATGACATTCGTCACAAAGGAACAAAGTTTGTATGTGAAGATTTGCACACCCTAATCTCAGCCAGCCTAATCTCTGCAGTAGATGTAGCTTCCTAGCCTTGAAATCAAAGAGATTGCTCCACTGTAATTAAGGGGAACTGGGAAGAGTTGTTGTCCTCAGTGATTTATACAGCAGTCTTGAGTCCTTGTCTTTCTGTTCCCTGTGGAAATCTGGATGATCATCAGTAGGACTGAGGTGTCTGAGTGTCACCTGAGCTTTCTCACTTGTAAAAGTCTTTGGAAATCAACGTGTCTGTGTCATTTAAACGAGTCAGCATTCTTGCCCCAAAGGCTGATGAGCAAAATACTCTCACAGTTTCTCTTATAATAATATATTTACTCATGTATTCTCTGTGATTGATTTGCTGTCATGCATAAACTGCACAGAGAAGAGCTATGGACAAAATACCTGCTTTTCTAAGTCATTCCCTGTAAGGGAAAGCCTGGGTGATCCTTTCCAAACAGCAGCTGGGAAAGCAGGGCCAGAAAATGGCTGTCACGTTCCTGCGAGCTGAGAGCGGGGCTTGTCCTCTCTGACTCCTTAATTCCAGTCTGCCAGAGTAATACTACAGAGAAATGTCTTATTCCAGAAGCTGTTCGTGCAATTAATGAGAAGCAACCACAGTCCCAGTAGCCAGGGCTGCCTTCCTTAAGGTGATACCCTGGCAGGTTTCCCACGGTAGTTCAGTAGCTTGGCAATTTCTTTTCTAAATTTACAAGCAATCTCCTGTTACATAGTGGGGCCAGCTTCTGGGATATCAAGTGGTTTTTCAGGTGTTGTATTACAAGGGGCTGGAAGCTTTTATTCACCAGGCAATGTACATAACCCGTGTATGTTCAGATGACTGTGTTTCCAGTGTTTCTGCTCTAATTCATTGCTCAGTTTTGCATCTTCCCTGTCTCTACTTCTGGTTCCCATCTATTAAAAAATAAAAACTGTATGGGGAAGAATAAGGCTTAGCTCAAAGAAGTGATGTCTCACTTAATCACGAGTCCCATGAGCACCTCAAAGGGACAGTGTTGCAGAAAGTTTTAAAACTGGTGGCACATCCAAGTTCCAATTTATGACAAGGAAACTCAAAGTGTAAATGTAGTTCACAGGACTGCAGATCAGTGAGTGGTCCAGGGTGATGAAGAGATTCTGGCTCTAAAATGTTTAGGATTGTTCTTGTGTTGTTAGTATCTGTCTAACTGCTTAGCTGAATTAAACAAAACATCTGAAAATGATCAGTCCCCCCCGCCATAAACGTCACTGTTTCATAAAAGAAGACTCTGACTTACCAAAGATTATAATATATACACATGTGTTTTATCTCTGCAAGATGTTTTCAAGAGGTTGAATAAGCCAGTCTATGTGCTGACATGAACTGTAAGCAGAAGATCAGCTTGAAATATTAGGCCAATAATATGGATAATATACATCCAGTTGCACTGCAATCCATCTCACTAGGTTACTTGGGTCGTGGTTTTGCCAACTGAAGTTAAAGTGCAACATCTGGGATAATCCCACATTTCACATGTTCTTGCTTTGTTTTCTCAGTGCTTTGGAGTTATTTGTAACCCCAAACGTTGACAAGGCTCCACCACCACTGTCTTTGAGAGGAAGACATTAACTGGGCTTTTTCCCAACTTGGTCATTCCAGTGCTATCTAAGAGTCAAGAACAGCTGCAGAAAGAAAGCTCTCCCTTGAGCTCTGTCTCTACACGGGTGGCAGATTCCTCTGTGAGGGTCAGTGGCTATCTCAGCATGTGCTTTGTATTTACCAACTCATTGTTTAGAAGAAGACAATTTCTTTCAAAGGCCAGATCGTTTTAAGACCTGTCAGGGTTCCACTCCCCAGCTGCTGCTCACCATTCCTGTTGTCCTGCTTTTGTTCTGCTACAGTGATGCAGGGTGAATTCTGTGCCCCCACATTATCCTCTTTCCAGTTTACAGGAAAGATCAGATAAATCAGTATAGACTGGACTTCATCCTCAGGATCTCTTGAAGATAAGGCTAACTGTGCACTATGGGTTTTTTTTTCACATGAGTTCATGATAGCAGGCCTGTGAAATAGTTCATGACCTGGCATCCACATTCAGTATATCTATGGTACTGAGAAAAATGAAGTGTTATACCCATGACCTCTAACATGGTAGATAATTCAGATAAAACTTGTAGTGAACAGAAAAATCTCATTTGTCATAATTCTGGCACAGACTCCATAGCAGCAGAGAGGCTGATGGGTACAACATGAGCACATTTAAAATGTAATAAATTGTAGCAAGGAAATAGTTGAGTCATGTGTAATTTCCCCCCCCTACTTTACTGTTGAGAACAGTATTTTTTAAGCATATCTTGTTAATGTGATGTTCAGCAACCAGTTGCAGAAGGGATCTTTAGTTTGACCAGAAAAGCAGGGAGTATTGTAGCATCTTTCCTTGCTTTGCCACTGCTCAAGGTTTCAAGTGACTATTATCTTCTAGCAAGCTCCCTACAGAACTGGACAAGGTATTTTTGACAGAACTATAGGCTATTTGCAGCCACTTAATGGTTGTTGGTTTGCAATCAACACTGAGCTGATTGAATTAAGGGTATGATTATTCTTTGAATGGATTTAAAGTAAAGCTTGTGTGGACAGGTTTACATAAATGAATTTATGGTAATGCCAATTTTAAATGGTTAGGAAAAGGTTTCAGATCAAGAAAAGTAATTTTTAATTTAACCAAGTAGTCATTATAGGTGGTTTTCTGCTTTTTTAAAAAGTCAGCTTAAGAACTTGAATAAAGCTCAAGGGGTTCCTGTGTGGACAGGTTCCATTCAAGGCAAGGAGGAAGCATTAACTGCCGGATAATCCACAAAACCATTTGCTTCTGATGTCACCACAAAGAAGAGATGTGGAAAAAACAAAACACTTTCTATCATCATCAGTATGAAATATTAATCTCATTTAAATCCACTGATCCTTCTGTTAAGATTTCTGCCTTGAATGTTTTGGGACACATGCAAATAGAGCAGCTCTTGAGAAAGTCACTCCACAGTAACTTAACAAGCTTCTCCAGCTTCTCAGTCGGGGCTTTTCCTGGATTTTTTTTCTCCATAGAAACGTTTGACAGTCAAACTGAGAGGGTGTCTCTCCTCAGCTTGGACTGTGTCATCTGTTCTTAGTGAGCATCTTTGGACACAGTAATACTTGGGAGTCCTGTAGGGGCATGAAGGAGTCATCAGTGTTTCTGACAAAAGTAAAAGAAGACCATAATAGGCATTACTTGTATGGGTGCAGGGACGATGTAATGTAGCAGTTGCTAAGGAAGGCCTATCTCCAATGGCAGTGGTGGATCAGGGAGAGCCCTAAGCCAGTCCATCTGTCCATCACTCAGAATAAATGGAAGTGCAGACAGCATGGGCTGGGCAGTTCTTTCCTCTCAGTCCCTTGCAGCAGAGGTCTGAGAGGAGAGGTCGCTTTTTGGTTAATAGCTGAAGATGAATTCCTCTTCCCTGAATTTGTGCAGTCCCTTTCTGTACCTGTCTGTGTTTATGTCAGATTCCTTCTGCTTCAATCTGGGCTTCTGTCCTGTCCCCTGATGGTGAATTTTCTGGTGCTGCATCACCCTCCTTTTCTGCAGGCACACAAAGTTTCATTTCCCTGAGCTGCCACAGTGGCATAAGCCTCAAAGGAAAAAAAAAAAAGAATTTTTAAAAGGGAGGCGGAAGAGTAAGAAACTTGAACCAGAGAAGCAATGATATGATTTAACAACCAGCAGCTTTTCTCTATTTGGCATCCCAAAATTTTTGGAGTAGATGAAAACCACAGCATGCAGGTGATCAAATGGAGTACTTTGCCTCCTAAATCAGTGTAGGGAAGAAGGACTAGCTGGCATTTGTCACGCCCGCCAATTTGGTTGAAGTGGAATTTGAACCACGCTGCTGGAGATATTGGACAATTTTCTTTCATCTGGTTGTGGGTCGTGTCACATGGTCACCATATGTGTTGTTCCCCAGCACGCACACACACACCTCTCACTCTGCACAGCTGTCAAAACAAACATCAGCTGCCTTTTTTCAGTCCAGGAGAGTTTCAGCTCTGGAAGCAGTGGAAACCCCTTTTCTAACAGCATTTCACATTGCAGATTATCTTTAATCCAATTCATCTCTGACTGATACACTTTTTGGAAGCCAGTGACCCATCTGCACAGTCTGCTAGATGGAAACTTCTGTCAGCTGTGCTGAAACCGCTTTCTCTGCTGGGCTGTAATAACAAGGAAAATCCTGTAATGATCTTCCTCAACCATTGAAGGGCTTTGTTGTGGTCATGAACAAATCTGAATTTACGGCAAGAGCATTAGGTTGTATACAAGGAATAGATTTTACTGGACCTTTTGAAGTCTTGCATATTAAATTGGACTTTTCTCAGTTCTTCCAGAAATGAATGCCAGAAAAATACTTTTTTTGTTGTTGTTTTTAAAGTAGTGCTTAGTTTTAGGATTGCATCAAAGACCCAGAAAGCCCAAAGGAAAATGTTCTGTCAAAATGCAAAGAAATGGAGATCTTTCTAGTCCTCAGGAAGAGGAGCCAGTCACAAACTGCTGTCTTGCCCTTGTATCTCTAGGAAAAGGATCAGTACCACAGTACAGCACTGAGAGAAGGGCTGGGATGCTGGAGAATGCTGTTCTGATTCAGGCCACTATGGGATGTAAAATGCAATAAATGTTTTTTTCTTTCCTTCTCTTTTTTTTTTTTTTTCTTTCTTTTTTCTCTTTGAGGGTACAGCCAGCTACCCCAAAAAGAAACCTGACCCAAAAAGTGAAAAATACTGTGGCTGGAAGTTTCCAGTCATGTTGCAGTCAAAGCCTGGGCTGATGGATGAGGTAAGATGCTGTTGGGCAGAAGCAGAAGTGATCTGTGCTGTTGTGCAGTGGCCACAGCCACTCTGCTTATAGCCCACTGGCTGAGTTCAGGGGCAAAGTTTCTTTGCTTCATTCCTTACTGGTGTTTCCAGACTGGGCACAGGATTTCTCCTACCTTCAGTGGGCCTGTGAGTAAAACCACAGCAGCTGTGGGAGTGCTGGGGAAGGAAGCAATGCCAGTAAATGACACATTTCCCTCTGCCTGATACCCCACCTCCTGTTTTCCAGCAGGGTATTCAAGTAGGAGGCAGGGAAGGCAGAAGCATTTGTCCTGAGATGCCACAGTCTCTTTCAAATCCTCTAAAGGCCAGAATTTTCCTTATCGTTTTTTGTCTTTGATGCCATTTAACACTGACTGTTCCATCTTTAGTCACTTCACCCATGCGAACACCGCTGCTTCCAAATGCTTGCTTTATAGTCATGTTTTTAGGCCATCCTTATGACCACAAAATTTTAGACTTCTGGTAGTAGAGATGACTTGTGTCTCTGACATTGTTTCTTTTCTTGATCTTTTTATGGAGGTGAACTATCTGAGAGCAGTGGACTCCTTGTTTTGGTAGGGTTTTATTAAAATGATCCATGGGGTTTGTGTGTGCAGAAGGGTGTACATATATATATGTGTGTGTGTAGATTTATGTTTGCTTTAGAGCAGGCCGTCCAGTTCAAAACCACCCAAAACTGCTGACTTCCAAAAAACAGCATGTAATTGATGGATTTCCACAGGGTTTGGAAGGGATGAGGAGTGGGGGTCCTTGGCAACTGGGCCGAACTCATGCTGCTGGATTTTGTATTACAACTTCTGTTTGTCTAAAAGAGAAGCCCACAAACCTCAGACGAGCTCTAGGACTGAGCAAGCTGCTGTACAAACCCATCCCAAGCAGAGATAACTGTGCCCAGATGAACTGGAAAAATTATTGTGACATCTACCTTTTTACTAGTTCATTGTATCTTGACTTCAGAGATCTTCTTGCAAGCCACAGTTATATTTCTACTTAAATCTTTGTTTTCATTAGAATGAAGTTAGATAGCAATGGTAAAAACAGTGACCATTTTAAAATGAAAATGTATTTTGAAAAAATCAAAAAGTCTTCCATGGAAAACAAATAGTGGAAAGTATAAACAGTAACAGAGAGAGAACAGCATAAGAGAATTCAGCAGTTTATTGCAGAACTGTGCTAACAACCTAAGAATTCAATTTTTAACAATCACAACATTTAGACTTCAAGACACACTCTTGGTGTGATTATTTATCCCGCTTCTTACAATCTCAGGGACTACGTGAGTCTTCCAGAGGGTAAAAGTTTCCCCTATAGAGTAAATCACAGGCAAGGCAGGCAAGTTCATTTATACAGGAGGAGCAGAAGCTCAGAGACATTAAAGGTGAGACATCTGAAAGTGCTCAAACAATGCCCCCTTTGAAATATTCTTCGACGCCATCAGAGTTAGGACAAGTAACATACCCTTTGAAGATACCATTTAAAATGCTTTCCAAAATCTGCCAGTAATTTGAACCTCTTCTGCCTCTATCTCAGAGCACAGAATCCATCCCTTCCCTCTCTGGCAGCATCAGCAAGGCAGGAGCTACTTTCTCTGTTCCATTCCCCAGGCCGTGGCCCACAGCACTACATTCTGTGTGTAGCTATTGCCCTGTAACAAGCCCAGTAAGGTTTTTTTCAGAGCAAGGTTTAGGATCCTCAGGCCAGGAGATGTGCTATCCCTTTTGAGCATCAGGCAGCAGGAGTCTCCAGGGTGGTGCCTGGAGGATGGTGGGGCTGGGCCCTGCTGACACAGAGGTCTCCAGCTGGCAGCAGTTTAGAACCAACATATTTGGCTTTTGTGTAATTACCCCTTCGTTCCAGGGATGTCTAAAAGCTGGAATGGCATGGGAAGCCTTCTTTCCCAGCTGCCTCCCTCCCCCAGCCCATCTGAGGAGGGCTTCACATTCTTTGGTTGCTCAAGTGCTGTGTGGATGTGTGTGTGCATATACTCCTGTGCTAACAGATATGTTGGGAAAGGAACCTCCTGTTAAGTTAAAATGCAACCAGGAGAGGCTTCCCTGCAAGATCGCATATGTTTTCCTTAAGATAAGGCTTTAGAGGGATAATATCATTCCCCGCAAAAAGATTTTTCAGCTCCCATGACGCCTGAAGCAAACAAACGTCTTGTGGCCCAGCATTGATAGATGCAACATTAAAAGCAATTTGATATCCTCTCCAAGGCTGAAAGGAAAGAGCCTTCTCACATGCTGTACCGGGGGACTCATGATGAAGGAGTTTTCTTCTTCCAGCCCTGGGATTCGTTCTGCTGTCTTCCGTAAATGTAAGTTTGCTGATGTGGAGGGAGTTGCACCACTGAGAGCATGAAGAGAATGAAGCTTTCTGTTGTGACAAGACCTGGAAGAATGGGAGATGAAAAATGTTTCCTGAAAGAATTGAAAATTTCCTTTAGACATACAGAAATCATTTCCGTGCCAACCTTCTGTTCCTTTTCCCCTCATTGAATGTTAGTAGTTCCCCACTTCCATTTATCTCCTGTCTTCATCTTAGCCTCTCAGCCACTCCATGCTCCCAGGCTTGACTTGTTGCTCCTTTGTGGGAGGAGAGCCTCAGGCACTGATTCTTCTCCATCCTCATATCACTACTGCATTTGTAGATGTGGTCTCGTGCCAATTCATCTGTTTCTATAGATGCATGAAGTGTCTGGAAATCTCCTTCAACTCCTAAAGCTTTACTTGGGTACTCCACTCCCTGGACTGCTCTTGTTCCTATCATCACGAAGAACTTCTGTTCTGCTTGCCTGAGCTTTCCAATCCCTGGAAGTCACTGTGACCCTTTTTCCTTGGTTATCCAGACTCAAAGGATCACTGAGCATGGTCAATTCTCTCAGACAACCCTCACAACTCCTCCTGCATTACAGGATCTGGCCAAAGCACCATTTCTGGGTGAAGGAGGATCATTGTTTAATTAAACATTTGATTAAATAATGGAACTCCTTGCCACGTGATCCCATAGAAATCAAAAGTTTGTGGAAAGGTTAAAAATTTGGGCAAAATTCATGGACGTAAAATCCACCAAGTCCTTTTAAATCCACCAAGTCCTTTTAAATCCAAAGACACTATCACTGGCTCCAGAACCACTTGGACGTATGATTTCTGATATTTGGAGAAATGTTCTAGAAACTCAGGACTGTCTTTGTTTTGTTTCATGACTGCCTGGTAGTTCCCTGTACATGGGTGAAGGCACATATTGGTAGATTGGCATCAGGCCTGAGCAGCTCCAGGTGCAATATCCACTTGCAGTTCCTTTTGCACTAATCCTGCCCAAATCCATCATCCATCCCTTGCTCTCTTTACCCCACTGACTTTCAGTCTAGTCTACCAGTGTGTTGCAAGAATCTTCTTTCCCTACAGCCTCCTTCCAGCTTTCTGCTTCTGCTTTTCTTCTTTCCTTCCACTCAATCTCTCCCCCACATCATGCTTAGTAGTTGGGGGAGAAAACAGTTCCTTATCATGTAAATCTGCAAAATCTCTTAGGGTTCAAGACAATTTACATCACAGAGGCCGTGCACCTTAAAGCAATCCCGACCCCTCCGGCGGGAGCTCCCGGAGGAAGTTACTCATTTTGTGGTTCAGTCAGTTTGCCCAATGATTTCACATTTCAATCCACAGTTTGCTAACTTCTCTTTTGGAAACGCTGATGAAAATCTTGTGGAGTTCAGTTTGGGGTTTCTAGATTGTAGTCCCTGCAGGTGACTTTTACTTTTCAGGCTGTTTGGCTACTCCTTTTCCCCGGGGGCAGTATTCCTGCCTCCCCAGCAGTCAGTTGTGCAACACAGGGTGCAGCGATTTACAGTCTGCCTTTGCACTGACTCACTCAAGGCTGGATTCAGGGCCGAGGTGCAGGACACTCCTCGTTGTTTGCCAGGGAAGCCAGTCCTTTCCTACAGTTGCAATGCCACCGAGGGAGGGCTGATAAAAATCACTGCATTGTTATTCCCCGCATCCGTAAGGACAATGTGCTGGGGGGGAGCTCCTGAAGGTATCTTTTACTAGTGAGCAAAGCAACTAAAATAAAAGAGCCATGAAAACCTTTGCCTAAAACTCAAATTGAAGCTTGCTTCCATCCCACTTTATTTTGGATGCAATTAAATGTTTGTTTCTGATTTCTTGCTGTTCATGATGCTGGGGGATGAGGAGGGAGGGGTCAGTCAGTTAAACATACACTTGGGTCCTCCTTATTCCCTTTTATTTTCTTTATGCTTTCATTTTCTTGCCTAATTTGTGGCAGGAGCTTTCTGGAACTGGATTTGTCCTATTTTTTTTTTCTCCTCAGGGTACAGACTGGACCTCGAAAACTTTCTCAGAGTAGCTAATACCTGTTGATGTTGATTCAAACCTACAGTCTTAAAATTTCACCAGTTCTTAGTGGATATTCGGTTATATTTCTACTTACAAACACAGGTAATTTTCCTTCAGATGATTTTAAAAAAGATCATATTAATACTGACGTCAGTAATGATATTTAGCTCATCTTTCAGCTGAAATATCTTACAGGATACAGTCCTGTATCCTACCCATAGTGTGCATATTAGATCTATCAGAGAGTCTACCAGGAATTCAGCTACTAAACATTTGAGAAGTGTAATATGGCATTACGTGAGCTTTTCAAGGATAGCCAGTTCATGGGAATGGTCTGGAATACTTTGTTGGGGGAAGTTGTGCTTGCTAAAAACCTCCAACGGTTCAAAGGATGAACGGACAAGTCCATGGGAAGAAAATCTAACAAGAGCTAATAAATATGAAGCAACCAAGCCTGGTTCAGGGAACCCTTGCAGGCTGGGGGTTTTCAGAAGTCTCACTGTATATGTTCTCTGTTCTTATTATTTTCCTTGAGACTCCATTCAGAAGTGTCACCAACGCATCCCTACAAAATCTAAGAGTGATACTTTAGAAAGAAGGTTTAAAGAAGAAGAAACTGAAGAGAAATCAAACGATTACAGAGATAATAAATTAAAGAATGGGGCAAAATATGATTTTGCCTTTTTTTTTTTTTTTTTAACCATAAGAACAGGAATGCAGAGAGGGACGCTGAAGGGGACACTTATGCAGCACCAGCCGCTCCCTGACATTGTCCAAGGAGCCACACCAGCAATCTAAGACTGGAGACGGGTGGGACTTGGTGGAAAACACTGGTCTGACAAAGTGACTCTTCTGTGTCCATCCTGCTGAGCTCATTGTCACGAATATTTCATGAGATTCCAGACTTCACACCCATTTTACTGGAGGGGAAATGTGGCTGCAGGACATTGTGACTGAATAACCTATTTCAGCCTCATGACTCATAGATTGGTTTTTGCCTTGGGTTTGTTTTTCCTTCTGCTTTTCCTAGAAGATGAGCTTTCATCTGATACCAGTTCAAAAGTGATTTAACTTTAGTTTTAAGACTGACCTCATTCTATACTTGTCCAGCACTGGTTGCTGATTTAAAAACCCCTTATTCTGAACATATCCATATGTGATATGCATTACAGACGTCTCTTAGCCTAGAGCAGGAGCCTCGTTATTGGCAGGAAAAGTCTATAGTCTTCCAGGGAGCCATTTTCAGAAGAAATGTTTGCCTATAACTTATTATCTGCTTAATGTCATTTTTGTCCCTCTGCCCGTGTCCTGGGTTTGAAAACACAGCCCTGAATGTAGGTCTTTATGTGGCCCTTTTGATGTGTGCTGCTGACCTGTGAGCCTCACCTCTTGCAAATGAAGGGGTCCCTGCACCTGCACTCCTGGCAGACGTGGTCCATAGGTGAGGGAAGGCAAAGGGAAAGCACCAGATCCTTGCAAATGTGTCTGATTTAGCCCAGCACTGGTTCAGTGCTGCACCTTTGCAGGCAGTGGGGACATGACCCAGCTGGAGAGACCCACAGCTCTACTGCAAAGCTGGGAGAAGGAGGAGTGTTGTTCTTTGCACTCAGTTGAGCCAACACTGGAGAGACACTGTGTGAGAGGGTGCTGGGGGATGCAGCTGGGCCCCACTGGCCTGAAGGTTCCACCTGTGACTCTGGTGGACTGGGAACAAAAGGATGTGCTGAGCATGGGTAAATCAGGAAAGCAAGCCTACCTGCCTTCCTTTCCACCCATGCTTGAGAGTCTGTAGCTGAGCAAAAACATGAAAACTCCTGACTGAGGCCAAAGGAAAATGAGTGGAAACAGGGAAAGCAATGAAAGGTGGATGAGCCATCTCTTTTGAGGGATGTCATAGCATGGTGGTCCCCAACATGGAGTCCCAGCAGCGAGTTAAACTGGGACAAGTCTCCCAAATCATAAATCTAAGTTTTAAATGGCTGTAAAGTGTTGCTGGGGGTGCAGAGAACACCCTGCAGGTGAAAATGAGGTCCACATCTGACTGCTCTTTTCATATGTGGTCACTGAAGTGCAGGTCATAAGAGGCTGTAGTGCCAGTCCACTACTGCTTTAAAATTAGGATTCCTGTGCTGTTTCCCACTGTCCTCGGCTAACCCTATATGCAAAAAAGGGTAGAGCTATTTCAGGATACAGGTAGCGACAGCCTAAATGGAAAATAAGTCAAGGAAGCCAGATTAGAAATAGAGAGCTTTGGAATTTCAGCCAAGTTCCAGAGAAATCCCTGGCAAAAGGGATTGGTTCCCTTAGAAAGGTCTGAATATCTTGGAGCTGAAAAGTCTGAAAAAGTCATCCAGAATATCTTGGTGCAGAGCAAGGTGACAAAATGAAGGATGCATCACTCTATAATTACCTCATCAAAGTGCTTTCAAATGACTGCGGCCTTAGTTGCACTTCCAAAGCCAAAGGAGGGATTAGGACCTCTGTCTGCTTGGAGTTTGTGCAACAGGAAGAGTCTGTGCCCTGCAGACCTGCTATATGGGGACTGGAGTTTTACACGAGGGCTGAGGAAAGGTCAGCCTGACACCAGGCAAGACTCTCCCAACCACTGGGAACAAAAGTAAACCCTGTCCTGAGAGAAGCTGAGTTATGCAACAGGGACCTGTGAGAAGATACTGAAATTGAATCCTTGAGACTTTTGCTCATCAGCCTTAGAAAAACCCTTGCGTTGGAAGGCTCCGCATTTAATTGCCAGGGAAACTTGATCATAGCAGGAAGGAGATTCCCAGCCTCTGGCTAAACTGTTGGCTTTACTCAGTGGTTTCTATCAGCCATGTGCTTCTCAGAAAGTTCCTTTCAGGTGCATCTTTCCTGAAAGATTAAATGCCTCTGTGCAGATTACAGTGCTGGGGATTAATTGCCCCCTGAGGCAGAACAATTGATCTCTTAGGCCATGTGCACAGGATGCAAACCATGTATAAAGCAGGAAGCAGAGAGGGTTTGCTACACAAAACAATTGGGAAGCATATTTTTTAAGGATAATCTAATCTCTTAAGGAAGAGAAATAGGGAAGGAGTGAAGAGCAAAGTCTGTCCTAGGCAGTAAGAAATAAGTGATCTTAGAAAGAAACCCAAATTCCAGTTGCTACAGGAATTTGGTCTTCATCCAACTCCACTAAAGTTGATGGAAAACTTGTGAAGGTTGTATCCTCCATGCTGCAAGAAGTGAAGAGCCATTTGAAAGAGAAGAGTGGGCGTAAAGGTTGGTGAAAATAAGAGAAGCCTGAACTAAGAAAATTTTCAAACTTGAAGAGATTTGAAGGGTCTGGAATTCAGGATACCAGTTTGGACAGTTACCAAGAGAGAGTAACTGCCTCCATATTTTGATCGTAATCTTGCTTCCGAGTCTGGTGTGCCTGCCCTCTCTTTCCCAAATTTATTTATTTAGGTTTACTGAGAGTGACTTCCTAGATCCCATCTGTTTACAGGCTACATCCACATCTGCAAGCCCTTGTGCAGCTCTGTGTAATATTTCAGCCTTGCTAAGTGCTTCAGGTGCCCTGGCCCATAGGGTGGATCAGGCTGTTGCTGCAGTGGGACTGCCCGAGCCCCTTTGCCCCGTCAAATGTGGAAATGAACCCAGAAACGGCTCTGCCTGCAGGCTAGAGATGCACGGGCATGGAGATGGGAGCAGATGTGTGAGATGATATCGAGAGTTCACTCACAGATTAAATAAACCACTGTGATCATACAGCAGGACTTGTGGTTCTGGCAGACAGCACACTTCTCACATGACAATGAGTCACTTTGGGGGGTTGGGGGGGCGGTGTTTTCTTCGCCTTCATTTACCTCTCATTTAGCGCTGCTGGTGGGTAAATAGTGAAATGGGATTCTCAGGGTGTGATCTTTACAAAGGCCACTGAAACACTTCCTCCGGAGAGTGCTGATTGGAGACAATTGGGGCTAGAGGGGGAGGAAGTGTCCTGTTTGAACTTTCTGGTGAAAAACGCACATTCAATGACACCAAAGTGTAAATTAATTTCATTTTCTGCTGTAGAAATGAAAAGAAAAAGAGAAGTCAAAATAGTTCTTTTTGTTTCCAAATTGAATACTTGCTTTTCCCATGTGAAGAAACTTTTCGTGTCAAACATTATTTTTTATTTCTTGTTTGAAATCTTGCAATGGAAAAGAAAATATTTTAGCTGTTTTTTTCCCATTTCATGAGATACTTGAAAAAGAAATTTCAGATCAAGCCAACATTTTGTTTCAATATTTAATTTGGAAGAGGCAGGATACCCACCATTCCAACAGTTCAGATTAAAATGCAAATATTCTATTTCCATGGAGCTCCCACTCCTCATCTCAGGAGTCCAGAGCCCTCGGCACAGTTACTGGGGAGGACGGGATAAGCACCTGGCCAGTGCACTGAAAAATGAGTGTCTGGTGCCCTCTATGGGTCCATCAAACTGCTGGGCCTCAGTCTGACCCCCGAATTCCAGTTTTTATGCCTGAAAATCGGATTTAGGAGATTCTGAAATGAACAGATTACCCCTCTGACCAAGACAACATTGATGAATAACTTTCAAGTTCTTTTTGAAACAAAATTTGAAATTGAACTTTAAAAATGTGTCTTTTGTCCTAGAATGCAGGATCGTTATTTTTTTTGGAAGACAAGAACTAAAAAAAAATTAAATTATTGTCTCTTAAGCAGGTTTAATATGGCATGTATGAAATGAGACAAGTCTCTCACAGGAAAACAAGGCAGCAGGGTCCTTCTCAGGATACTCCTCTTAAGCTAGACCTGTACAGAAAGTGCGAAGTCCCTCTACCTGCATGCCTGAGCTGGCTTAATTTCCTCAGTTAGGGCAGAGCTAGTGACAAAGCCGACCTTTTGAGCAGGCTGTGCCCAGAGGCAGCCTTTTGCATTTAGCAGCTGGAGTCGGTGTGTCTGTGCTGGCTGCGGTGCTGGGAGCCCCCAAGAGCTGCTTCAGCCTGACAGTGTAGGAACAGCTCTGGTTTTCAGCAAAATACTCGAGGTGGAGGGAGCTGAGAGATACCAAGGGACTCCTAAGGGTTTTTTGCAAATCAATTTACAAAGGTGCCAGAAATAACACGGAGTGCTGGCTGGGATGAGAGCAATTTTTGGTACTGAGACTTCCTGTGCAGTGCTGATAAAATAAACTCAATTTACCTTTCCGGGCTTCCTTACAGTGATGTGGCTTGTTACAAAGTTCATCTGTTGCAGCCCTTTCTCACTTTTTCCTCTAGTGAATATGGAACTGGCATGGGAAATTTAATGGATAGACTGGAAAACTGATGGTCTCCATGCTCAGACCTGGCAAAGTCCAAATTATGAGCAAGTATAAAACCTTCTCTGTTCAGATTTTGAGTTGTGGGTCTAAGACCTATGAATCTCACTGGTTCCCAACCTCATTCATGGTCTGTGGGACAACCAGGCTGGGTATCTTTCCAAAACATGGGTTATGGAAAGATAATGAACAGGAAGCCAAGGGCAAAGTGTGAACCTGAGCTCGGGTGGCAGAAGGGACAAGGCAGTGATGGCGGTAGGCCCAGTGTCCCTTGCAGGCAGAGGGTTCCCTGACTCGGTCTCCTGAGTGAGTTGTAGCAAACCTTTCACAGCAGAGTGACCCAAATCGCCAAACTCCTGTTGGCATCTAAGCTCTGTCAGCATGTGGGAATCCCAGTGAATTTCTGTGGCTGCAGCCCATCTTCATGTTGCCAGCAGCAATTTCCCATCATCCCATGCTTTGCCAGCACCAGTCCTGAATGGAAGAGATTGTATATTCACCTAGAATTGAATTTTTTTAGTTTGACAGAAAGCAAGGGAGATGTATATGGAGTCAAACTTACAGGGCCTGATTGATTTGAAAAGAGAGGGAAGGAAAAAAAGTCTTAGGTGCGGTTTACCTTGTAAAGTATGTGTTTCCCTGCTGGTAAGGTATGTATATGAGTTTCCCTCCAATTCAAAGCAAGCTCTGTTCATCTCTTAAGCTCCTGTGTTGCCAGGATAGGCACTTTAGGAGGGAGCAATCCATTCTGTGAGAGGGAGCAAGGAAGAGTGAGGTTGCAATGTGCAGCTGACCAGAGACATTTCCCTGCTGCAGGTTACTGGGTCAGATGGTGCAGCTCAGTGCTGGGCTTCTTCAGCAATGCACAGACCTCAGTGCCTGGAATGGCTTGGAAATTATTTAATCAGATCCCTCCTGTGTCACTGACTGATGGATCCCACCTTCTGCTGACCCGAATCGTATGAGAATCGACCACTTCCTGTGCTAGTTTGTCCTAAAATTAATCATCGTCTCTGTTCAAAATGTGTCTTTTATTTCTGTATTTCTGGCTCTGCCTTTCAGGCACAGATGGTAACTATGCCTTTCTCTGCTGCCTGAAAGGGTCTATTTACCTGAGGTTTTCACTGGGTGAAGGTATTTTTATTTCTTCTAATCAACTCATCTCAATACATTTTGATAACCAATCAGGCTGTAAAATAATTGTTAAGAAGAGTTTTGTCTATCCCTTTACTTCTGGTATTGTGTTTTACCCTCCCAAAAAACCCCTCCAAACTTTGATATGCATTTTAATTATTCACACAAGAACTGGTCTTGGTATTGTACCAAGACCACACAAAGAGAGAGAACCACCTGCCTTCATGGCTATCTGTTCCTCTGTTGATTTAGTAAAGTAAAAGTGATATATTTAGTTCCTATCTGTTTTGTCAATGCATCCTCTCTAGACTCTTCTACAGATCTCAAATAACTAATCTTTGCCTAAAACATGCCTTTATCGGTGTGTTGTAAAGGCAGTTTGTATGTGGAATGTTGTGTTGTGTACAGTCAAATGCATACCCAGAGTCTGCACATTGCATTTGCCAACCATCTCTCCAACTGATTTCAGGTTTGCTTATCAAGCTCTCTTTTCCATAAAACATTCTTGATTGGCATTAGTTTTATTTTCAGGCTTCCGTTCTTTCTTTGCCTTTCAGCTGAATCATCTATCAACCTCTCCATTCTTTTTGCCTGTACTGATTTCAGGCTCCCTGGATGAAAATTGGCAGGGTAAACCACTTTTTCTCTCTGAAACTCCCCCTGTGTTTGCTGTGTGTCAGTCCTCTTGAATTTCTTAGCTTTTTAGGACGTGCTAATCATGAACTGACATTTGGCTAAGTCTTTGGGAGTTTACATGTTCATGTAGACGAGACAGGAGGTGAATCCTCTTTCTCTGTATTGCTGTGCTCCTACTGAAGTGCTCTAAATCCGGACCTAAACTACTTGCTGAATATTTTTTCTTCTTTTCAGTTGTCTCTTATCAGCAATTTTACACTCTGCAGTCAGGTAACAGACAACTGTTAGAAATTCTGTTATCACATTCTTGCTTAAGCATTTGTCTTTGGCTTCCAATCTGCTAGCAGTAACTTTCCTGATATCTTTTGCTTCCTTTATCAGTTATCTGCAGTCCACAGCTTCTAACTGATATTTAATGCTGTTATTCTTTCTTCTAAAAATGGCTTCATGTAGCTATTTCTATTACCGCTGGGTTTTTGTCTGAATTTGGCTTTTAGCCAAAACTGACCTTGTTCCTTGATTGGGAAATTAGTGGTTTATTAAAATATAAATAAATAGAGAGGAGGAGGTGGTTAATGATGCAAAAGGTGGCTGAAATAGTGATCCCCTTAAAAATTAAATCCTGTGCCAAGAAAAATACATTGAGTCAGGTCAGAAAGACCCAGTCTCAAAAACTGTGCTAGGAGAATGTGAACATGCAAAGATAAGAAGTTACTGCACATCCCAGGTTGTTTAGGGAATAGCTTAATAAACATAAGCCTTTGAGGGGAGGCAGTGAAAGAGCAGAGGAAAGCAGCACAGTCCATCTTCAAATTCAACAAAAGGATTGCAAATGTTGCAAATGCATCAACTGATCTGTTCTGGGCCTTCCATACCTGAAGTGGATTGCCTTGTCAGATTGGATTTTTACTTTTATTTTAATAGTGCAAATCAGCAGTACAGGTTTATTAAAAGTTCATCTTGCCTGGCAAACCTGTATGTTTTTTTTATCAGGATACTTGGATTTTAGGGAAGTGCATGATCACAGTGTCTAGCAATGAAACCTACTTAGGTAATCAATGCAAAGTTGTCTTGGAGAGAGGTACTGCTGCTGCTGGGCTGAAAATGCTTTCTATGGGAGTAATGGAAACAGACAGCTTTAAGATGCAGGCAGGGATTCTTTTTTGCGGGTCACTGAAAAGATCAGTATAGATCCAGGCTCTCAACTTGAAAGCTGATTTTAAATGAAATAGAAAAAATTTCACGATTCTTTTATGTCCTTAGTCATGAATTCTGCTGCAATCTTCAGCTGGGAAATGGGATCGTGGCTGCTAAAGATAGAGATGTGCTACTAAAAAGAGAAATAACACGGGAGGGAGAGGAGCAGGCAGGCAAGGAAGCAGGCTGTGGAGAAAATAAATCTGAAACCAATCTATTTAGCAGGAAAAGTAAGTTTATACAACAGCAAGACTGGTGGAAACATAGGGGCATTTCTGGAGGGATCACTCTGGCACATAAAATGATCTAATGAAAACCCCCATAAATAAAGTTTTGAGGCTGCTTGTGCAACAGCCATCATCTTATGGAGTAAGGAATAGCTGCTCTGATCTTGAAGGTTTTTTCCAAGCTTGACAATTCTGCAAATCTGTGAATCTGTAGTGGCTGAACACTGAATTCCTAATATTGGCAAATTGGAGACAGTTCAGAGAAGAGCAAGGAAAAAAATTAAAGGAGCAAATTTGTTGTTTTACATGACTAATAGCCCATGCTGAGTTCAGCAGAGTTACTGTGTGTTCACATCCAGAGTGAGTGAAACCAGAGCCTGGGGCTCTCCTCTCCTCATGAGTCTTTAGCTGCATGTGCAGAAGACATTTGTAGGCCCATTTGGTTGTTCCTCTCTGTCCTGGGCCAGTGTTTCAGTCAGTGAACCTCCAGTCTCAGCATTACAGAAATATAGGCAACAAAGGCTATTCCATAGGAAAGTTCAAAGCATGATGCATTCAGGGGATGGATGTTTCCGGAAATGAAGGGGTAAGGAGTAAACACCATCATTAAAATGGCATGATAAGGATCCTGAGTTACCAGGATAGCTTGGTGGATCTGTTCCATTTACTTCTGTAGGCTGTGCCTTGGCACTGCTCAATCTGTGGGTCCCTAGAGAGGCTGGTGGTTTGTACTCCCTGACTGCTGTGCAAAGGCTGGAGTGTCAGTAAGGAGTGGCCTTACAGGCAGGAAACACAACTGAGTTTTGTAATCCCCCAAGAAAGCAAATACTTATTTCTGACCTAGACCTGCTGCCCTAACTTGGTTAGATCTGACTGCCTGTTCATCCTGCACTGTATTGTTACTCTTACCCTGGGACAGCTCGGGATGTTCTTCTGTCCTAGCCAAGGTTGTCAGCATTGTGCTGCAGACCTAAAGTCTGCCTTAAGCAAGGGTTTACAGAATTTCTTCAGTCTTTCAACTCTTCACCCTGTCAGAGTGGGCCATCAGAGATGGCTTTGAACTTGCTGTTAACTGACACGTGCCCGGATTTTGTGAAGAGCAGAGGAGGACTTGGCAACACTCCAGAATCTCAGTTGTGGAGATCTCATCATGCCCTTCTGTGCCAGCAAAGACTCAGAGGCGTTGCAAGAAGGATTGACCAGACCACTTGCCATGAGAGCTATAAATTGTCCTGTCTTTTCAGGCATACAAAAGAGCAGTGACAACTGTATTGTAGGCATTTGCTTTTGTGTGCAGTCGGATGTTGCCTTCATTCCAGACACACTGAATTCATCTCCCCAGGGCTGCCCTGGCTGCTGCTCAGCACTCACGCCATTCCAAGGCAGCACATTGCCAGGGCAGCAGTTTCTTTACCCATGTCAGTACAACATTGTCAACTGCCTTTATACGCCTGCCACCAAAGCCTTTTTTACCTCTGCTGCTGGCATTCTACCTACTGAAGCAACTAGTAATGATCAGAGCATTTCTGAGTGTGTGTGCAACCAACACGTGATTGTTAGAAAATGACAGATTGGAGGCCAGCAGATCTGTGATTTTTTTTGTCCCATAAGAATGGTTGCAATGGACCAGACCACAGTTCCATCAACTCCAGGATCCTGTTTCCAGTTGTGGCTCAGAGAAGGGAACAAGTAAAGGGTATGAGAAAAGATTAAGTGCATAATATAGCTCTCCCTAAAGCATTCCTGACCTCCAACTGTTATCATTTTGAGCTTGCCAAAGCAGGCACAGGCTGGTGGCAACCTCTGTGGATTTCTCTTCTATGAAGTTGTTTGTCCTCCCCTTGAGTCTCTGTAAATTCCTGGTGTCTGCAATGCCTTGCAGTTCATCTTTCTCGTGTCTGCAGAGATACCTTTTTTGACATTTTTCTCTTTGCCTCTAATAATGACATTTAGTGTCCTTTAGTGTTTGTAGTGTTGTACTCCCCTGGGTAAGAACTCAGAGTGACACACCAAGGATGTGCACCTGCAGAAATCTACTCTGGGGCATCAGTGCTTACCTGCCAGCTCACCCACCCAGGAGAAAAGATTACTGACTGCATATTTGCTAAGTGATGTTTTATGGCTGTAACAGATCTGCAAGAGACTTGTGTAGCACTATTCTAGTGACCACAGTCACTCTCCAGCTTCAGATGTGCCTCAGATACTCCCTCTTCACTGATTCTCTCTGCAGTGTGCATCATTCTGAAAGGAAATAAATCAGAAGGGCTCCCCAGAGTTGTGCTGGAACACCAGAAAGAGGACTGCACAAGGCATTCTCTCTCTCTTTTTTTCCTCTTTTTGTAATCTTGAGAACACTTTGTAATTTTCTTTCAAACAAAGAAGGGGAAATGAATGGGAATTATGCATATTGTGTAAACATTTCCTTGGTTGAAGTATTCGTGGCAAGAGATGGGACCTATAAGTGCACGGCTCTTTTCAGTAGAAAATTTTCACCAGCAGTTTTCTGAATCACTTTCCTGACTTATATTTAAAGAAACAGAGAATAACAAATCTTTATCTTGGCTGTGTGGACTCTGGTGGGATCTCTGCTAAACTGTATCACTTGGGAATCTAGGCCAACTCTTTTTATCATTAGGCATCAGTTACTTGTGAACTCGAATGACTAAGTCAATCTAGAAACAGACCTTTTGCAAGAAGAAAACATGAATTTTTGTTTCGTGGCCTGTAGATGTATTGGTCTATTCAGGGGGCCTTCACAAGGAGTTCAAGAAGGTACAGTACCAGCAGTAGAAGCAGTGAGAGGACTGTCATTTATCTCCCAATTCTATCAAGTGGCAATGAAGATATGTCTGTATGGGACTCATGGAAACACAGCTTGTTCCAGTCTACCTAATCATAATTTAGCTGTGGAGTATGGAGTTCAATCCAAAGTACATTTACTATGTTATTGTCTTTCACGATCACAGTGTAGCTGTACTCTTGAGTGTGTGTGTGTGTGTGCAACGCCTGTAAGTTTTCTAGAAAGAAATACCCAAATTAATGAATCCTGTCATCTTCTTCATAGTCAGCATCCTCCTGGTTTGTTCAGATGTTGCCTTCAGTCCTGAAGATCCTATTTGTTCACTCAGCTGGATTGCTCCTAGCAGTGCAGTATTGGAAATCTGAGCTGCGCTGTGATAAGCATATGATGTCACTTCTCTTCCCTGATTAAAGGACTGTAATTCTCATGATTTGATTTCTGGAGCGCATAATACATTTAAAATTCACTTTCAGGGTCAAAGTCTTAGCTGGTATAAAATGATGAGGCTATGTTATCTTAAATATATAATAGACAGCCAGGAAATACCAGATAAATACAGCACTGACAACTAAAATAACAATAATTCCGTGAGTTTTAGGCCTCCTTTTAATCCACAGCACTAGTCCAACCTTTTGCTGAGATTTTTTCAAAGCCATATGGGTCTCATTTTCTTCTCACATATACTGCTCACATACAGACGCCACACCACTGAGTTCAATGGAGCTGTGTTTTGATTTAAACAGGTGTCAGATCTCAGCCTAGAAAGGCACTTAAGCACGTGCTTAACTTGAAAGCAGGAATGTGCTAATACAACTTCTGATCTGACCTTGAAAATGTTGACTATCTGCTTGAATGCTTGCTATCATAAATGAGAATCGGGAAATAATTGCTGTGTTTCAACGACTCAAGAAATCAAATAAATGCTCTAAAATTGTTGCCAGCAATCCACAAGGAAAACTGTTGTTTCACCAAACAATAGTAATATTTGGAGTTAATATAAACTGGTTTATATCAATTTAAAAACAAACCACTCTTCAGGAATAAGGAAATGTACTCAAACAGTGCCATTTCTTGAACGGCACATTTAATCTTTTTTCATCTTTTGGAGATGGCATTTCAGTTTGAATTTTAATGAAATTTGTAATTTTAAAAAATTTGTTTCTCTCCCTTTTTGGCAAATTAATTTACTGTATGCTTCCAGATATGACAGATTGTCATGGTAATTAGCTGGTAATTATTGTCATTAGCTGGGTAGTGTAATATAACACAACTAGAATAAAGTACAAGTAATAGGTGTTCTGTCCTGAGCATCTCCAGAAAATTCAGCAATACTGAGCCAAAACCTGCATTTTGTTGGGAGCTTATAAATCAGCCGTTCAAATTGTGTCTTCCTTTCAGTTAATGCAGTGTGCAGTGTGCAGGGTGCAGGCTAAAGGTATTTGGTGATTCAGTCTCCACACAGCTTTAGCAAATCCTCTGTGCCAATATGAATGTAAAAGATTGAACAAATATAAAATACAGCAATTACTTAAATCTATAAGGCATAATTGAGTTTCAATGTAGAATTCAGAACTGAGGTGGATTTTTTCAACATTTCAGACAGAAAATCTATTAGTTAAACAAACCTTTGCCTTCTCTTTTTTTCTAAAAGATATGCTTAAGGAGAAGAAAAATCTGAAAAATGTTTCCAGTGTGTCTAAAATTTAAACACTAATGGTTTTATGGGAACAAGTTTCTTTTGGGGTTCATTTTCTTGGTTTTCCTTTTTTTTAAAACTCTTTTATTTGTGAGTTCCTCAGTGGATAAAGATGAGATGGTTTCATTTAGTTTTTGGTGACAAAGGTTGGGCTCAAGCTGGTAGCACCAGCCTGGTGTTCTGCAAAGCTCCCCATGAAGGTCGGTTCCCTCAGTTGTCTCTCTCCACTGGAAATGCATTTTGCTCCTTGTTCTGTTCCAGGGTGTTCCGCCCCCCTGCATTCACACCCAGCAGGATCTGAGGGGAGTCCTTGCTGATGAAAGTCACACAAGCAAGAGAGGCCAGTTTGCCCGAGTGCCACACTCCGTATTGGTGGGAGACGCTTGTACCAACAGTTTTATAAACATATCAACAGGGAGGATAAATTCTCCAAATTCTTCCCCTATCTCTTGGCTTAAGATGCCTTATTTCTTGAGGTTTTAGGAACATCTTATCTCTTTGAAGCCTCTATACCACAATGTTCAGGGATCCTTCTTTCAAACCAATAGCTGACAGGCACTTGTATTTGCATATGCCAATTGTGTTTGTGCAGAAATTCAAAGATTTCGGCTACATGTGAAAATAGGTAAGGAAATACCAAATTGTCTCTGCAAATCCTTATTTCAGTTGGCCTGGTGCCAGCTGTTGTACTGCACTGGGCAGTATTTCATGCAGTTCTGATTGTCCAATGAAAGAGCTGAGACTGAGCCCACAAAGCTGGACAACATAAAATGCTGGTTCAAAGTTTTGATAAAAGTGTTAGAAGCATGTTCAGCGCCCTAGTTCATCATCTGAAACTTCATAACACTGAAATGCCAGTTTATGGTCCTGACCATAAATCTCTACAGAAAGCAAAATTAGAGCCCCTGCTCTGGAAGAAACCAAACATCCTCAAATCATGCACATCACTAAGGCTTTGCCTTGAGGTCTCTGAGTGAGGAAGCTCATAGTGCTCCATAGCATTTTGGTGTGGGATGAAATATATGGAAGGAGGACAATTTAAATGACTCAAACACATCACCACATTCAGAGAGCTTGTTTACCTAGGTGTTGTCTTTAGTCTCTGAAGAGGGAAGAGTCAAAGAGAGCAATAATTTAAATATTTAACATCACTCACCAGAGCTGTCTCCTAGGAGGATACGATTGTAGAACTATTACATTAGGGGTGGCCTTTTGCTGATGGGAATATCCCCTGCTGCTCAAAGGGCTCCCCAAAAGTAAAGCCTTTCTGCTTTACTGTGATGGGTGTACTTTTGATCTTCTACAAGGAAATTTGCTAATCAGTGACTGTACTGTAGGGACCAGGTCAGACATATCCTTACAGCAGGATGCCCTGATGGAATGCTGTCCCTTGTGCTCCACAGGCGGGGGTGCAGTCTCCAGGTAGGAGCTGACAAGCGGGCACAAGAGCAACTACAAACATTGTTTCAGTGCATTGTTTCAGATGCTGTTGGTACCTTTGGGACCTTCTGGTGGGTTGCCTGTTTGCAAGCCCACAGTGCCTGCTCTTTTTACCTTTAGTCTTCCCCCAAGAAAGGCAAGAAGGCAGCTCCATGTGCCAGGCATTAACCTGGGAGCCTGACCTGAGGAGAACATGTCCCATTTGTGCAGTTCAGTGTGACAGAAAAACATCTGTCCGTCATGTCATGTAAGATAAGGTGATTTGTGAGTCCGCCTACCTCAGGTGGATTCAATTTTTGGTATTGGAAGGAACTCAAGCTGGAGAAAGCTGTGTGCATACTCATCCGTCCAGCCTGCAGAGCACACACTGAGCAACTGGCTGCTGCAGAGATCCTGTCTCTTGGATGCTTTCTGGAGGTGCTTTGAGACTCCCAGCCCTTCCCCACCCTCCTCTCATCACTAACAATAACCAGCTACCCCTGTTTGCCTGCAGTATCTAAAAGGAGATACCTCAATTAAACAGAATGTTTCCCATTATTTAGGCTGATATAGAAGTTTCTGTTGTTTCAACCTCATAGTGATTCATATGTGCAATATTTTGTTTGTCATCATGAGTTTATTTGTTTGGGTTTTTTTATTTGCAAAACCGTTGTTAATTCTGTAACAGATCTCTGTTTTTTAGGAGAGCTATATGGAAAAAGTGAGTCAGAGTAAAGCCAGTTCCAACCCCAGCCTCACACAAGGCAACCAGACAGGGATGAAGTGCTGCCATAAACTGCTGATGGCCAGAAGACCATGCAGGTGAAGTGTTCAAGTGTGCTTTGTTCCCTGTTTTGGCCTGACTTAGCTTCTGTGGAAGCCAATGATAGTTTTATCCCCAACTTCATGCCAGCAGTGTTAGGCTGCTCTGTGGAATAATGCAGGCTCATAATCCCAAAATGGGAGTTTCTGGACTGCAGCTGACAGTGAAGAACTTGCATTCTTTCAAGCCCTGACCCTGGGTTTCGTGAAGAGCAACAGAAATATGAGTGGGGAAAGGGAATTGGGGTGTGCTGGGGGCAGCCAAACATCTCCTCTGGAGGATGCAAGCTAGGTCTGAGATGTAAAAGGGGCTCACTGAGAGGCAGAAACAGGAATAGGCAGTTGGACTTCAATGATCCTTGGCTCCTTCCAACTCAGGATATTCTATAAATGTGTTTGCGTCTGTGCATAAAATCTGAATTCCTCTACTCAGAAAGGAGTTCTTAAAACAGGGGCCTGGAACTCTCAACACCTTAATTCATCTAGAGACACCTTTCCTTCAATTGCTAGTGGCCTGGCTTGCTATGCTGTCAGGAGATAAGTAAAACAGGAATGAGCACATGTGATATATATGATTTTAGAAATTCAAATATCAAGATGCTTGGGCAACTTAAAGAATCAACAAGGCAAAATGATGTGGGAAGAAATTCAGCCAACACAGCAGAAAATTTGATGCAGTGCATTAGACCTGATGTGTTGTTAGCTGCATGTGATCTCAGGTGGGGACCTTCCATTCCCTTGTACAAACCTCAACCCCTCTCCTAAACATGCCAGACTTTGTGTCACTGCCCTCTGGTATGATTTTGGTATTCTTATACATCCTAAGCTACTTGGCATGTAATCATTCTCAGGGTTGGATGTTTAGCAAAGGAGGGTGTGTTTGCTTGTTCAAGAACATGAAGACGATCTCCCTAAGAAGAGGGGGATACCTTAGTGTAAAATGCGAAGACACCCCATCTCTTCAGAGCAGGAACAATCTGTATCGTTCTTATGAAAGTACGTGACACAACAGGATCTCAGTTGTTTACTGGGACCACAGCAAGTCAGCAATGGTAAAGTCATGTTCAGAGGACACAGGTAACGTGTTTTTTTAGCCCCACCCAATGTGCAATTGTAATAATCATTGCTCCTTTGCAAATTTGTGTTGATGGATTTTAATTGGAACAGGTTTTTCTGGCAAATCCCCATCATGTTGTAATTAATTAGTTTTCATTATCTGCTCCAGTGCCAGAGCATTGGACCATGTCTGCCATGCTTCTGTGGTGAACAAGAGAAAGGGAGATCTGGTTTGGTTTCTGCAGATAACAGGACTTGCCCAAAAGAACTCAGCTTTGCTTACCTGAAAGGAGAAGAACAAACACAATAAACCCCAGTATGCTCAGCTACTGAGAGCTGCCTTCCCTACGGAGCTCCCCTCTGAAAGTCCAAACCCTACCCATACAGGAGCAATACATCAATACCCACAGATAAAGCTTGAATTGTCTTTGCAGCCTCCAGGTTTTGGGCCACTCTGCAGGTCTAAAGCACTCTCTGGCACAGTTTTCACCCATCAGATAGAACAGCAGTACACTTCAGTACTAGAAATTGATGTCTCAGTATCACACTCTTTATCATGGTGCTGGCCTCAGCTTTGGGGGCTTGTGCATGGAGAGATGTGGGGGAAGACCATGTAGGTCAGTGATTTTCAGCCTGTGGAGCAGATATATTGTGTGATGCAGGATCCCACGTGCAGAAGTTCTGAACATTCTTCATCTTTATTGGAAAATTATTCTGAGTCCCTAGGCAGAAAATGGTTGAAAGCTTCTCTTCTAATATGATGGAAACAATACAGATCTCTGTCCCTGTTCCTACCAAACCTGAACAGAACTATTTCTACAGCAATGATTCAAATTACATCTGATCATGTTAATGCTTAATCTAAGAAATGAGTAAAGATCTGTGGTGATTTAAAATTTGCATTGTTCCTTAAAGTAAGATGCTATGGTGCCAATAAGACATTTTACCAAAGGGCCTTTTAGTTTTCCTTTTTATTACACAGACAAAAAACGAAGTCCTGTTTATAGCTTAGAGAACAGAGAAGTAGAGAAAAAGGGTGAGCAAAAAGACATTTGAAAATTTATTTCAAATGCAGGTTCAGTCGTCATCCTTCCATCAAACGATCTCAGAGCTTCTTTAAACTGCTGGTAACTACACCCTGACTTACCTTTTCTGTAGGCATTGTTAAGCCCTTGAGGAGCTGCAGTGAGGCAGTGCAGGAATTTTCACTCAAGGTCATTCTGTGTGTGAGGAGCAGGGATGGACAGACTATTCTGTACATGTTGCATACTTTGGAGAAGCATTCAGCTACCATGGCAATGTATGTGAGAGGAGGGAGAGAGGCAGAACACCTGTGAACTTCACCACAAGAAAGTATCCTGGCATCCTGGCACCCCAGGAAACACAAAACAAATTCCTGATCCCACACAAAAAATTAGAAATACCAAATCATGAGGTTGTCTAGCAATAACATCATGTTTTCCCTGCCACGTGTTCACTCCCTGTATCATTCATTCTGATTTGTCTGAGCTTATGAATCATTATTTTGGTTTTGAATGAACTTTTTTCCCCATATCTGTCTTTCAAACTGGATTGAGCATATTTGTGCAATGCTAGTTATCAGTAACAAATGTTATTGTCACAGTTGGTACTGTAAGATATGGGTTAGTTCAAGTGGACACCTGAAAAAGCGGGCTTTGATTTTAGATCACTGACATCAGCTCTACTCATATCGCTGAAAATTAACAACTTGGAAATTGGGAATGTCAGATTTTAATGGCTTGGAATTTTCCTTGCCATTTGTTTTTTTATGAGAACACATGAGAAAATGTTCATTTCTGTCCAGATCCCTTGTAAAAATCTCAGAGGTAAAGAAGAAGCAGTGCCAGCGCTGAAACATCTTCAAAGCTGAAATGTATGTTTGAAGTTTTTAAAAAAATCAAAATGCCCTAAATTCAGCTAGTGATTTTCAATGAGAATATTTAATAAAATCTTTTTTTTTTTCTTTTGCGAAGATTGAAAAAAAACGTTTTTGCAATGAAAAATGGCAGCAAGTTGTAGAAAAGATTAGAAGCTATTTATGATAGATGGGAGATGAGAGTCTTTGCAAGGCCAACAGAAGATCCTGCTGGAAGAGGCTTGGCTATCCAAGTTCCCAAGCATCCAAAGCCTTCATCAGAAGGGAGTAATTTATCACTTTGAAAGATGAAGGGTAATTATCCCATTTCACCAGCACAATTCCTTCCCTCGTCCCCAGGAATTTATCGTTTTGCTAATTACATGCCTTCAATTAACATTTGCAATAGAGAAAGTGATTATATACGTATCCTATCCAGCAAAAGCAGCTTTTCTGAAAACACACAAAAAAATCTGGTTTTCAGAAGGGCTTCACATTTTGTGTTATGTAACTTCCATCAAAAATTCCTAACACTGATATGTGTAAGAAAACAGTTGCTTTACAACTCTCTTCTATATCCTCATTGCCCATGTAACACCACTTTCTGTGAGTTATGCAAACGATTCAGCACTCAGGGCAACAGCACAAATCCAGGTGTAATGTCTTTCTGCTCACCTGCAGATCACAGAACATCGTGTTCTCTTTTTCAGAGGTGTCAGCCTGCTCAAGAATGGCTTTTCCTCAGCACATGCTGAAGGCTGAGACCTGCACACAACATGTGGAGGGTGAAGCAAGTTGTCCCAGAGTAATTCTGATCTTTGGCTGCCTCAGGGGGTGTTGTGAAAGGGACTTATTCTCACTTCTCCTCCAAGCTGGCTCCCCACCCATCCTCCTGACAGCTTAACTTGAAAGGGCTAACCCGCAGGAAACTATTAAACTGATGATCATTCTTGTGGTTTATGCATTGATACAAAAATGTTTCATTGCAAAAAGAAAAGAAAAAAAAAAAACTGTGGTAATTTTCATAATAACGTTTTCCTCCTCTTAAATAAACTTGGGCACGATCCCAATGAAGGTGGTTGACTGTGTTAGATAATTAAAGGATACATCCTTTTCAGCATCGAAGATTTGTGAACTTTGTGTAAATATGCATTTAGGCGATTGAAGGATTGTGCTTCATAGCACAAAGGAGTGTTAGAAGTCAATGCAGAACATTTTCTGCCTGTACTTCACTGATGTCAAACACAGCTGGGGCATTTTGCTGAAATCTCCCTGTTACCAATGTTATCTCACCTCATCAAAAAGCTGTGCATCGTTTGTGTCTTCCCAAGCTTTTTCCAGGGGAATAGCAAGCCAGCAAGGTTGAGCTGAAAAATTGGGAACTTCTCCCAGGAGGTGAGAAGATGGGAGAATGTTTGGGAATGTGTTTGGCGGTGTTTGAAGTGTGGCAGTGGCATAGAGTCAGAGGCAGGATGCTTTGAGAGAGGGAAAGGTGATCCTTTCACCGAGCACATTTGGCTGTAAAAAAAAAAAAAGCTGACTCCAAATTGAACCTTTTTGGTCTCAGAAACGAGCTGGGCAGCTCTCAGGAATTTCCCTGGAAGATTACCACCTACATCTGAGCCAGGGGTCAGAGGGAGCCAGAGTCAGTACCTCACCCTCAGTCCTGTTTCCTACTCCATCACCCCATGGCTGCTTTAGTCGTCTTCAGAGGAGTGAACTGGCTGAGACTGGATCCTGACCAGTTTGGGTGACAGCTCAAAGGGTGTTTGACATTGCTTTTAGCAGTATTAGACCAGCAGGTACAGCACTCACAGGCAGATGGAATATCACTGACTGGACCAACAAGTTCCCAGAAGCTCCTTGTGATCTCATTTTCCCCTCCTGGTTTCCTGTTGGTTGTCCCTTTTCTTCTCCCACCTGCAAAAATAGATCTGTGCCCATTTATGTCTGAATCATTCCCTAACAAATAATCTGGGAATAGATTGGGGGTTCCACGCAGGACTAATGCCGTTAGACTGGAAGAAGTGTGCAACACACACAGTCCATGTGTTGCTGTTGACTTGAATCCTGATCTTTGCTTTCCCTCTGCTCCTCTTGATGTGTGGACCCCATAGGTGCTGGTACACCGAGATGCCATTGGCATAAGTGATCCACTACTCACACCAATTAATGGGAGTGATCCCACACCAGTGAGGTAGGAGCTGCCAAAGAGCACTGGGAATTGACATGATGGTTTCTGTGGAAATAAAATCTCCTGGCAGGAGTTTGTGATCCCTGAAGAGGCTGATCAAGGCATCATTTGCGTGATAAATGGGTGATAAATGAGACAGCTAGCAGCTGTCTTGCTGCTAGCCCTGTCCTCTTGCACACTGGCTGACTTTTCCAAGGACTTCCAAGGAAAGGATGAAACGATCTGGTGATTTGCCTTTCTAGTAATATGTAATCTTTTCTATGTGTTGAGGCTAAAGTGCCAGTGTGTAGAAAGACTGTGTGAAACCTTTTAGTGTTGGTTTGCTCTTTTCAGAGCTGAATTCCCTCCTTTGATTAGGGAAAGAAAAGATGCTTAAGATGTTTCAGGGTCAGGACTGAGCTTGACAACCACATCTGCATCGTAAGAGTGCTCAAAAGAGGCCCTGAGATTCAGCAGCTCACCCAGACCAGAGTCTTAAAAGAAAAGAAGCTTAAAAATCAGACAGAATCCTACAGCAAGGACTCCTAAACGTCATGTGAATGCCCAGCATTCACAGACAGATACCATGAAATGTGAAAGTAAAGAAAGAAATATTATCAATATGATTATGGAACCATTGTTGTGCTTGACCACTTAACACTGCTCACAACACACTTAGAAATATTCTGCAATGTTAGGAATCATTTGTTTCTCCTGATGGTTTTTTTTTTTTTTTTCGCTATAGTTGGGGAAATTTAATCCTTGAAAAATATATGCAAATTCAGTTTGGTCTCTAAGTCACAACCTAACTTCACTGAGCCAGTTTACAAGCCTCTATATATGTCTTACTGTTAACTTATTGATGAAACCCCTACTGTTTGAGGTGGATTTCGCTTTGTTTTCTCCTCTTCAAACCAAAGAGCTCCCTAGGAAAGTGTTGCCAGGTAAATTACCAATGTGTGTCTTGCAGTGACAATTCAGGAATATTCCAATTCCTGTCTCCCTTTTCTGTCTTCTCAGGAGGTTTGTCAAAAGATGACTTGAAGAGGTGGAGCCTGAGATAAAAGAGAATATAAATCAGATTATGAAAGTATATGCAGGGGCCTTTCCTTAACTGTTCCAATTCCGTACTACGTTTAACCCCAAGAAGCAGCTTGATGGGTAAACCTTACATCATACTCAGAACCACTAATTTTGCCTGAATCCCATGTTGAAAAGGGGAATTATCCACTCTAAAACTTTATCCTCATCATCTGACTTGCATTTTATGAGGTAATTCATCATTTCCTTATTCTACTTCCAACAAAGGTGTTAGCTGTTGTGTAGTTTAAGGGCTGTGTGGAGATGACTCAGAGCAATAAGCTCTTTTTCTTGCAATTCTTTAGTAAGGGGATTTTCTTGACATTCATCCCACCAATTAAAACTCCACTCCAGCAGAATGTGGCAGGGCTCTGCCATCTTTATCTTTTCAGATTGGTTTCCTAAGGAAGTGAGAAATATGCCATTACATGCTCCATATGTCTGTTTTTCTCTGCCATCCCCTCCCGCCCCCTGCCTGCCCCAACAGTGTTAAAATCTGCTGATTTATTTAAACCACAAGTACAACAGCGCAGTGCACTTTCCAAAAATATCAAACTGCTAGAAATGTCATGGAAATCAGAGGCTGCATAACAGCAGACAAGTTACAGCACAAACTTACTCTTGTTAGACAGCAAAGAAATTTAGCCTCAGATGTTCATCTGTAGAAAACCAGCCTCCACTAGTTCTGCTGCTGCTAGAAATGCATGTTTGTATTATGGAGAACAATTATGTCCAGAGATCACATTTTGCTATCGTGTTTGTGTTTAAAAGTTAATTCCAACTGTCGACACTTCAATTTGCAGCCAGAAACCAGGAGTGCTAAGACCTCCTCTCAACATCAATCTACCTCAAATCCTGGTGGATGTTTCTTCTTCATTTTTGGCTACAACTGTGCAGGTTTTCATACAACTTTTGTCATTCACAACCTTAGTCTAGTTCTGAAAGAGCCATTTTACCTTGTCATCCCCTGCTTTGGATAGCTCACTTTCCCCAGGAAAGCTTTTCAATGCCTTTTCAGTAATGGCAGGGGAATTACGTGTTTGGCTATTTGGCTTATTGGTCCAAGAAAACATGCAGAAACTTAGACTTACATGGCTCAAGTACTTTCACAAAATTCCAGGTTTTAAAAGGAAGTTCTTTCAGCTGTGTCTCAGAATGGAATCCTGGTCTTTTCTTGTCATGTAGAGCACTGAAAAAATTCAGGTTCTCTGTTAATTCAAAGAAAACCAGAGAAGGGATTTTGTCCAAGCAGATGACGTGACAAAACGGAGCAGAAAAATGATAGACCCTGCTGATTCAGGCGTTGTCTGTTCTCTCAGAGCTGGTGTACTGTCAGGTTAAACACCCTATTGTGTGCCTGTGCAAGGGTGAACTTGTATCAGCTCTCCATCAGAAGTATTGTTTATAGGAAACCTAGTAGTGGGCACCAAGACTGATGGAATCATGGTCCTAACTAGGCTTTTCTTCAGTTACATCTCTGCTTCTGAAGGCTTTCACTCCAAGGAGTGACTCCTGGCACTGCAGAGGGAAAAATGGTTTGCATCCACTAAGCTCAAGTCTATCCTTCTCCAAACTCAGTGGGCCTCATCCTTCACAATAATTTTTTGGTCCCTTCTGAGCCACATGTAACATCTCTATAACGATGAGATACAATAATCTATTTATTTGCTTATTTCAGGTAGTTTTGCATGAGAAAAGCTACAGATTGTGTGGTACCCAGTAACAGTCACCACATTTTTTCATTAAGGATGTTTCATCTTGGGGCTTGGAATGAGCGAAAGGTTTCACTGCAGTGTTCAGGGAGCTAGACGGCACGCTCCTACTTTCTTAATGGCAGAAGTTGCTGCAACAAGCTGTTTCTAGAGATGCACTGAGATTTTTCTGAAGGAATTAGCTAGTCCATTCCCAAAGGGATCCCAAGGGAAAGCACCACGGACAACTGAAGAATCAGGATCTGACAATAAACCAGGGAGCTCAGCTATTTGGCAGTGTAGATGTTCCCACTGCTCTTATTTTCAAACTAAATCTGTTCTGCGTTGTGGAGCAGTGGGGGATGACTCTGGGCATGCTGCTCCTGTTCACAGCAGGGCTGTCTCATAAGTGGAGCAAGGGGAATTTTAAGTGATCTGCAGGATTATTCAGTTAATTTTTAGAGGACAGCTGGGTGACTTAGGTCCTCTCAGCAGGGAGCAATGTGTAAGTTCACTCTGCTAGTAAGACACGCACTTTGCACTCACGGTGAGACTCTGCAGTGATTCTATGATTATTTTTCCGAGACTGCAGAAAAATGATAGAGAATACAAGATTTTCTGCAATAATGCAGGGGATGTATGGATGGGACTTTCAGTGACATCAGGGCAAAATATTTCTTGGGACCTGAGCAGAAATCAGATGCAATAGAAGTCTTGACCTATAAGCTTCACCTTTGCACTGAAGAGCTTATTTGGTCCGAAGAGCACTGATTCACAAAGGAATTGTACAGGAAGTCTTAAACATAATCAGAGTGTTGTCACTCAAAGCCACAACAAGTGGATCTGAACCTCACAGACTTCTCATCCCCTCACATAGTGAACTGCCCTCTCCACCTCTTCGTAAGGGAGAGCAATTCTAGCAGTTGAATTCCCTTTTGATTGCATATGCAATGGACTAAATGACTATTAGAAAATTAGGGGCTAGATTTAGGATTTAGGGCACTAGAATGCTCAGAACCAGCACGACTCCGTGGCAAACTCAAATGCAGCACCAGGCCAAAGAGTTAAGACCTGCTCCCTTGGTCCAAGTCAAGTCACATCATAACACAGGACAGGCCCTTATCTTTTATTTGGAAGCATGGGGGTGAGAAAACATACCCTGCTGTCTCAAACAGCAACATGAATGCCCTGAGAGCTTACTGAACACTGATGCTATACATTAAAGCCAGCATAAACCTTGCAGAAGAATTCCAGCTTCATGGGAAATATTATATATAAGGATGTTTGAGAGCTAGGGCTGAAGGGTTTGGTTTGATGTCTTAATTGGGACCTGATGCGCAGCTGCCACTGGGTTTCTTTGCTCCGTAATGTTCATTTCTTTGGCTTGGCAGACACCCCGCAGACAAGCAAGCCTTCAAAAGATGAGGAAATGTGTTCTAGGTGAGGGTGTAACAGGTTACATCCCAGAAACCTCTGAAGGATGCGCACAGTTAAACAGACTTTCCCACTGAGCTATTAGCAGTCTAAAGTCAGGCAGAGTTTTCTTTGGATGAGGCATGCATTTCTGTCCCTCTCCTGATCTCCAGGCCCAGGCCAAGAACACTTGGGTAACTTTTTCTCCTTTTACAGAGTCCTATGACCTGAAGGAGATTTATAGCTGCTGCAGAGAAGCGGGTGCCAAAATGACCATGGCATATTGGGAAATTCCATTCCAGTGAGAGAGTGCAGATTTTTCAGAAGATGGTCAGAGCTGGTCCAGGACTTTGAAGAGAACACAATCAACTTGAATGTCAACTTCTTTATTTTCCCTTTTTTTTTTTCTTTCTCCTTTTCCCAGAAAGCCTAGGAATTGATTTTCACAGTTCCTTATGCCTACATGATGATGATACGGGAAGGAATACAGAGAATTCCTTGTGTTTGCCATTAGTGGAAAATTGTTTGTATCATGAATGATCAATATCTGTCATATGAGAGAGGGTTTTTCAAGGCTGGTTTTCAATCTTCCTTCAAAATGCTTCCCCTTGCCAGATCTACCACTGAGCCCCACACCATGTGGATGTCTGAATGATAAATACGGAGTGTGGAAATTCACCTGCTCCAATGTCATTGTGTCTAAGTGGCAAGTCAGTGCAAAAAGAGAGATTGTCAGACAGAATAAACCTTCAAAATGGAATAGAAAAGCAAGGAATTTAGGGGAAAGACTCTCTGCCTAGAGCTAGACTTATGCTAGTGAGATTCTCCGCCGGCAGACTCAACATCTGGCTGCTCTAAAATGTTGGTTTGGGGCCATTTTAGAAGTTGTCATCCTCACACTGTGTATTCCTAATTTCCACAGAAACATTCTTCTGTCTTGACTATTTTGGTTTTACTGCTTCCTGGGGTCATATTTTCCCATATGATTTGTGGCCTGGTCTCCTCCTGCTTCCTCAGTGACAGAAAGGAGATCAGAGCTTGGGCATACGCTGAATATCCCTACAGTACTCTTGGCTTTGTGTCCCTTGGAGCAGTTTCATTCACCCAAGAGGTAGTGATATTTGCTTTTGCCTTTCCTACCACAAAAAAAAAAAAAAAAAATTACCACCCCAGAGTCAGCTTCTTCTTCAAAAGAACCAGAATGTTTTATGAAGTCCTAGAAATATGGACCTGAAAATGCCAGCTGACTCAATCAGCTGGAGTTTTCTCTAACTCTATTTTGTTCTTCTATACCATATCTATAGTAATTTGTCCAGCCTCAGCCTCTATTGCTTGGCATCCTGTTGTAATGGGAAAAAGAATTTTACCAGAACACACTCTCCAATGCAAGGAATTTCTTTTAAATTATTCTTTTAATAACTTTGGAGATGAAAATTTGGGGAAACAATGGTGAAACGTGTCCAAAATGTCAAACCATGGAGCAGACTGAGATGCTGAGATCCAGCTGTGAAATTCCACAATGGATCTCCTCTCAGAGATCTGCCAGAGAGGAGCTGGGCTGTGCTACTTACAGCTTCAACTTAACTCTTCACTGAAATTTGGCACAAAAGGAAAAATGTCCCCTTTTCTTGCATTTCTAGCATTTTCCCAGCAGGGACCAGTGGCCAGTAGCCAGGTTTCAAAGAGAACTATGATTGATGGGTGAATATGTAATTGGGAAAATATCTTGCTGCTTCCTCATGTCTAATTCCCACTGCTTGTGAAGGCTGTATCCCAAAGTACTGCTGGGAATAAACAAATGAGTTTCCTTTCTTGGACACGTTGATGCTTATGAGATGGACAGTTCAATGTGTAATCACTTCATGCTCATTAAGTGCTGATTTGACATTTGCATACAGAGGTATGTAAGCTGAGATTCCCAAATAATCAGAATTCAGAAAGACCCAATGTCAGCAGGGGAAAATATGGCTTCCAGGGATCAGGTCTGTTGTGGGTGGAGATCCATGTAAGTCCTGGATGGTTCTCCTAGTGTCACTGAAAGTGAGTCTCTTTGCATTCCTGCTGTGGCTAACTCCCCAGTGAGGTCACATCCTCCTGGCAGAATGCAGGGGGATGTTTGAATAGTTTTTGCCAGTGACAGAAAGTGGTTGAAATGTAAAGGATAGTTCTGTTGCATTCTGCAATTGTTTTTAGTGTGTGGTTAAGACTTCTGTAAGGTTGGGCAGTATTTTATACATCAGGATTCTACAGGGGATTGCATCAGCAAGGATGAGTGAAGCACCTGAACAGCCGAATAAGTGGTAAAAGACAGAAGCCAGAAGTAATGAAAACTTCCTTGATGTCCATCTATTTTTTGAGGACAGTTGTTGATGGGCTCTTTCTTGCTAAAAGGAACAAATCCGGATGATTCCCCTAAATCATTACATCTTCCATTACTTGAAATGAAATGTCAAGACCATATGAAAGAAACAAAAAATACACCAGTGGCAGGAAAGAGCTATTAAGGGTTCCCCCCCATTCTGATTTCACTGTTTCTGCAGTGAGTATTTGGACATGCAATTTCTTTTTAACCTTCAGATTCATTGAGTGCCAATGATTAGTTGCAAAGCAAGAAAGTGTTCAGATAGCCAGTGTTTTGCAGATGTTATCCATTGTTGGTGATGCTGTCTTGAGGTTAACTACAAAATAATAAAAAAAGCAACCTCAGAGAGACTCAGAGAGCTCTTGGGAGTGGTAATGCAGTACAGAGCCTTTCACCCTGAGGTCAGCAGGTCAAACCCATTCCAGATCGGGAGTGACCAGCAGTGATTACATGTCTGCTTTCAGATTCACAGAGAGGATTTGCAAAATGTTACTTTTATTAGTGCTACTGGAAGGCCATTCCTGCACCTATATTACAAATCCTGCTGGTCTGTGTGATTCTATCCAGACAAAATGGGAATGAAAGAATAATTTATAAATGTCCACAAATATGGTCTTATTTACAGTCCAAAAATCATCAGAGTTGTCATCATTTGCCCTCTTGTGGGCCAGCACAGTAGAAAGATCAAGGATGCAATTGACTACAATTAAGGACTTTATTCTTGCCCTTGGGGTCAAACTCAGAACATTCATGGCTCCTGCCACAAAGTGAAGTCGCCCTTCCTGGGTATTTCACTAGACATATTTATCATCAAAAAGTGTCTGAGCATCTTAAATCAGTGCAAATGAAACTGCATGTGGATGGAAAGAACAAATGCAATAAATGGATGAAAAGAGAAACCAAAAAAATAGCAATTAAAAAAATGGAAAAGCTGATAATATGAGAAAAATTAATCATTCTCTCTGTTAGGGACAGTGCTGACACACACACTCACCTTCCACGAGAAGCATAGCTGCAGGCAGTACATTAGACATGTGGAAAGAGTACAGCATGAAGTCAAAGAAAATCTAAGATTCTCTTCCTCTGCCATAAATCATAGGGCATGGGGGTTTTTGTTCAAGGAAAGGTGGAAGATTGATTTTTGCAGTGTAGGGCTGCATATTTTAGCTTCTGATTTTCAACAAATGGCCCCATTTCTGAATTACGTGACACGCATTACGCTGTCATTTTTAACATGGGCAGTAATACCTAAACCTACTCCATCCCATGACCCTGCTCTCTTCCCTTGTGCCCCATCTCTTCTCCCTGATTGCCACTTTTCAAGCAATTTCTCCTAAGCAGCTTCCATTCTTGCTTTTTCAACTGAAATTTGAGGCTGCGAAAGATATTAACTTCTCTGAGGCGGCAGATGAAAGAAATCCACCCCCACCCTGGCCACAGATTTAGGAGGCCAAATATTTTGGCCTCATTAAATATACCCACACCATACAAAGCAACACTACATAGATATACTGAGTATGGCACTGCTGTTCTAATAAGTGATGTGATTGGAGCAGACCAATTAATCCATCCAGAAGCTAAGCATGATGCTGATTTTGCACCACGGTAGGATCTGATTCTGGGGATTGTGCATTGCTCATTATCTGCAGGTTAACAACACAGGATGAAGGAGAAATTAGTATGGAAGAAAAAAACATTAAAAGTAATAAAGGTAGAGGTGACGAAATTGTTTTCTAATGTAATTTTCACTGGAAAGAAATAGAAACCATCTTTCTCCAAGTCAAGGGTTAAAGTAACTCTCTTGAAGACAGTGGTGCTCTAAACAGTAGGGGCCTTGAGTCCATGCCTAAACCACCTGCCTTTATTAATTATTCTCATCCATCACATCTATGACGACAGTCTCTAAAGGCAAACTGCTAGTTTTTGGTACAAACTGATATGATTAATGGGAATCTCCAACCTAACTGGTGGAATTCTCCCAAGTTAATTTCATCCACTTCTTCACCTCTGTATAAACCCCACTTTAAGCCAAGCTTCACTATGGTCTGCAGTTTGCAGGAGGCAATGGTCTGAAACCTTTAGGGACTTTATGGTGGTTTCCATCAAAGTCGGCTTGCTCTGAATCCACACCAGCTGGGAGCTGGTTGTGCCACAGCAGTAGTATAAAAGAAATTGTTTAATAGTAATCCGTTTCCCTTCCTGATTTGAAGTGAATTGGGATTCTTAAGATCTATTTTCTCCTTCCAGAGAAGTGGATCTGTCTCTGCCATGAAACTGGGCAGAATGCAGTGTGCAGGCACGGAAGAGCTCGGCAAGCGGTGTTTAGTCTGAAATTTCTTTCTGCCTGCTTCCTGACCCACCCAACCTGCACCTCTGCTGAATCAGCCATGGGAACACTGCTCTTTCTCTCAAGCTCTGCAAGCCAATGCTGCCTCTTAAACTCTGGCAGGACAAAGTGGATATGCCCATGCGGCTGTTTCACTGCTCCAGCCTCAGCTTTGCTTAAAGTTCCCTTCCCCTGCGGTGGAATGGGAAGCTGTTTAAAGAGGTTTTTAAAACGCGAGTTTAAAGAAGCACAGACAAGGTAGAAAAAGATTACGAGGTCTTGAGGGGAGAGGAGTTGACCCAACTGAGAATGAAGGAAATGTGAGTGCAGAGGAGGTGTGGCCAGCTCTGGAGCAGTGACCGTGCCCTGGGCGCTGTGTGACACAGGACCGCCCGAGAAAAGTCCGTTGCAGCTGATTTGCCTCGCAGCTCTCGGGTGCCAGTGCTGTGAAGACTTGCATGTTTTCGTACTGGATGATACTCAACCCCGTGTTTCCCTGCTTTTCTGATAGGGCTCCTATGAGCTCTAGTAAATGTGGGAAGCAACATCTTTGGGAGATCGGCTTCTTTGTGTCTGTTTACTGTAATAGGTGGGGATTTTTAGCTTAGAACTCGATCTGCGCTGTGTGGTTACGGTTGTGTTTGGTTGTTGTGTTGTGTTTGTGTTTTTCCTGTGAGGGTTGGAAACAGAGCAAGGAATATTTGAATACAAACAGCAGGAAAATGTGCTCTGCTTGGATGAAAAATCCCATGAAAATATTTCTGTTTACCCAAAGGGGTGTGTGTGGGGGTAAGCCTTAATTTGTGTCTCGGCTAATGATGAAATGCATCTGACGTGAGAGTTACATGTTAAGTGATGGCTGCTTGCTGTGGTGATTTTCTCCTCAGTAGCAAATTCTCCCCTAACTGTCCATTGGATTAAACTCTTCACAAGGAGAAAAATTTAATTTAGGAGAACTGCAATCCTCCAAGAAATTTAACTCATATTTTCCTTTGAAACTTTAGGAATTCTGCAAAAAGAAGTCTCTCTGAGCCCAACATGTAGAAGATATCATTAGAGAAATGGAAATTAGTAGGACTGTCACAATAAAACTATATTGCATAACCAAAGACCTCAATGCTGCCATGTCTGTTCTAAGGCTTGTCCTTTATCCTAAAACTCTTTAAAAGAGAATACATTCAATTAAATTGTAGGTTATTGCCATTATTCCAGTTATGCACTGCTCTTCCCACTCTGATTATACTAATCTTGCTTCCAAAGGGGGTTCGAAAAATTAATTCTTGATATAATACAAGAGAGGAATTCTTGTGTAGTTGAGGGCAGGGTGACCTGATAAGTTCCTTCCCCCACCCAATAAACATTCTTTCTATGGCCAGAGGGAACTAAGTCTTGGTTGGGTCCCAAAGACGCACATAGAAAACAACCCCCCAGCCCCTAAAGCTGGCCCTTGAGAATATTTTGTTTTTTAAAAACAACAGAACTTTCTTAGAAGTTGCTGGCTTTGAGAGCCCATGGCTGTTTGTGATTAATTTCTCTGGGCAACCTGAGATCCCTACTATAAATTTCTGTTCGTGAATGGGTACAGCTGGCATCTACTGACTGTGTTTCAAGACTGTAAACTAACTCTTTTACTGATACAGGTGTTCTTTTAAAGGCTTACTGATTGTTTAAAAGACCTTGGCTGTGAAGTTGAGTAGGCAATATTATAACTTTCTCTCCTGCTGTAGTATATCTGGAATATTCCTTCTCACTGCAAATTGGTAAACATCCTCTCCTTTGCAAGAAAACTGCCTGAGATGATCCTTTTTGTGTCTTTGGGTGACCATCTCTCCATCTTTTTATCTTTTCCCAAGAAAATATTTATTCATACTTAAATTTTGAGTTGTTGTTTCTCTGAACTATGCTGATGTTGAGGGAAAGGGCTTTTCAACTTGTAAGGATTTATTTTTTTTTCCTTCTCTTCCCAAAGATTTGGCTAAATTGGACATGAAACTCTTCTCCTTTTAATTCTTAGTACACCAGAAGTTCCCCAGTCCCTGAAGTACTGTGGGAAATTATCTATTTTTGGAGCAAATGGCAGCAGCAATTGTCTGCAGTCACTGAGAGATGTCTCATTTTACAGAGCAGCTTCTTTGGGGCTCTCCTGATCCCCTGTCTGTAGGACAGACTCATTAACAGAAAGGCTACAGCCAAGGATCAGCACATTGAAGGTCTCCAGCCTTAGCAGAGACCCCCAGAAATCTGGGCAGATTTCCATTGGAAGCTTGCCTTGGAATCAATAAAATTTCATTAAACCAATGCTGTTCCAAATGTAGCATATAAGGCTCAATGGAAAAAAAAAAATGTGCTGGCTCTCGTAGTTTTCCCAGTACAATTCTCTGGCCCATACTTTCTGTTTCTACTGCCTCCTTGCCCTTCCTAGTAAAATTAGCTATTGCAGACAACAGCTGTAAACAAAAGGACAGCTAAACCATTACCCAAAGGCCACTAACTACTGCTGTGAACCCAAGTAATTCACAAATAACTCTGAAAAATTTATAGCTTGAACAGATTTTTTCCATAGTTTTCAGTTATCCACTGCAGACTTCTCTGCACTACTATTTTTGGGAAAGATCAGCCTATGATAGTTTTCTGTTTATGATTTATAGTGCTAAAAGTGGTTGTGGAATATGCTGCCTTCAAAGTACGACTACTGCTTTGGGAGATCCCATCACAGTCCTAATTTGTGTCAGCAACCTTAGACAAACCAGTGAAGCCACAAATATTAATAGCAGAAATGCAGGTAAAAGAAAGATGGAAAAGATCTGAGAAGAACCATGTTGGTCTGAATCAAGAGAACGTTCTTTACAAAGGGGAGAGAAAGGGCTGGCTCTTTTCTGAGCCAGTATCTATTTTCCCAAAATAGATTATCTCATCTATAAACTACCTAAACTTTCCCTTTTATTAACTGCATGGAATAACTGCTTTACACTACAACAACCACACCATCAAACCCTCAAACTAGATCCCATGACTCAAAGCTGTAACTTGTCAAATTCAGTCTAAAAATAAAATGCATAACTTCAGTTTTGCAGGTAATTGCAGAACCAGAATAATGTATCTGAAAGCATTGGGGATTGTCTCGAGTTTGGTGTATGGTGCTAGGAGTTCAGTGTTTTGTTTTTTTTCTCTCAATTCAGATAAAAATAATAGTTATTGTGCAAGAACTCTTGAATGGCATGAGATTTTTATTTGGCTGGTGCTTTGTAGAAAGGGCAGATTAGAACAGTCTCTTCTCAATCAAAGATTTAAAGTCTATGAAATGTTTGCAGCACCCATGTTATGCAAACTGTTGATTCTTACATATACTAAAGCCCTGGGGGAATTCAGTCATAACACTTCCTCACCTATTAACTGGAAGGATCACCGTGATCACACCAAGAGAGGTATACAGGGATAAAATAACAAAGAAGATATAACGCATAAAAAGAAGCTGTAATTACTTTCCTGAGTTTAACTGAATAAAAGCAATGGATCTTTTATTTTTTTTTTACCACTAGATTTTTTACAAATAGACTTAAAATATTTCTTTTTAGATTTGTGGCTCCAACAGCTGCAGCTGAAACCAGAAATCAGCAAAGCCCCTTGTTTTTATTGGCGCTGAAGTGGCTTGTTGAAAATGGATTGGATTACGGGGATCAATCAGCAGCAGGTCGAGGATGCAGAGGGAACTCTGCCAATGCAGCGCGCTGCCAGGAGCAGCGAAAATCCTTGGGCTAGTGGCAAGTCCTAATGTACTGGAAAATCCATTGTTTTATAAAGAGCTTTGGAGATAGGAAGAAGATTGAGTTGCAGTAGAATGCAGAAATAACAATAATACTATCCCAAGTTCCTGTTGTTCCTTTGCACGTGACTGAAAGGAAAACAAACTCCATGGATATGCTGCCTGAGAGTAAGTCTAGTCAGTGCCAAGAGATGATCAGAAATAGGACAGATGCTAAAGCATGACCTTCCCTGAGTCATAATTTAGGAAGCAGAACATTTCTGAATTTCAAGAGCAGCCAATTAGAAATTTGCAAGCTGCTGTGTAGTTCTGTCCTGTTCAGTTCTGGATTCTCCCAGAACGGTGATGATTGCTGTTGCTTCCCATTAAATGAGCTGAAGAATCTTGTCATTGTTCTGGAGACAGTCCAAAAAGTATTAAGCCTTGGTTAATGTTGGGATGAGCTGACACCCCTTTGTGTCCCCAGTTACACAGTAGATTCATTACACAACCTGCTGGGAATATTACTAAATAAGCTAAGATCAGAGTAATTAATAACGTCTGCATTCAACTGTGATGGTTCTGTCATGTATTAATTAGCCCACTCGTTCAGCTGAAGATGCCTCATAGCCATCTGAAGCCACAGATGGCAGAGAGATGGTCATGAATCCTGCCTGGCCTTGTTGACTTAGGAATCAGACTTTCTAGATGAAAGGCAGGCATTTGCTGACCTATGCTCCTGAGTATTTGGGAATATCGACCTCCAGCTGGATGCTGAATAGAACAGTAGTTCGCAATTCCGAGAAATGTTTGCAGCATGTGGCTTGTTCTCTTGAACTTTCGTCACATGGCAAGGTAACACAGATGTTTTCCCCAAATATCATCATTATTAAAACCAGGTAGCTCTGCTAGAAGCATAGAGGAGGAATGGATCCCTCTGATGACAACATCTATTCCGGTGTCAGTGGCAGGATATGGTTCCCACGAGACTGTGTGTCAGATATCAAACCGATTCTATGCTTGAATTTAGCCAAACGTCTGGCATGAAAGGATTAGAAAATCCACTTCACGAGCATGGTTTATAACAATAATAAAAGTTCTCCAAACTTGGAAGCCTAATGAAAATCCACATAACAATCCAAGAAAAGCTGAGCAGTGGAAAAAGTGAGGCATTTGAACGTTCTCCCCCTTTCGGCATTGGGCTCTGGTGCTTTTGGTGGGACTGACTCTAAGGTGTGGAAGAGCTGCAGTTCCCCTTGGCGAAATGTTCTCCTTGTCTGCTTGCAAGAGACCAGATATGACACTGTAATATCAGGCAAAGAAGAGAAAGTTTCAGAGATTTGTTAATTCTGGTTTGGAATGACAAACTCTTTGTGAAAGAATTTGGGAAGTAAGGTTTTTAGGGACGAATGGAAGTTTTTTACTTCACAATTTCATATCAGTGCTGAGTCTTAAAACCTTTTAGGATGCAAGATTTTTTAAATATCAAAAAAACCACAGTACTTTGACAGGAAGATGTGGAATGTTTCTTTCTCAAATCTGAAGGCTTCTGAACATATTCCTCTCTAGAATAAAGTGCCAGCAGATTAGAAGACCATTTTTTGTTCCTTTGATGTTTTTTCTATCACTTGGCTTCTTTTTATGCTATATTTGGGACATAGATGTTAGATGATATAGGAAAGGAATGTCTATTTCTAGTTGCTCACTGGAATGCCTGAAACAATTTTAAACATTTTTGGACAGTAAAATAATATAATGTAGATCAGAGATCTTGGGATAGAAAGTTTAGAGTGGAGGGGATTATTTCTGTTTCATGTGATGTCAGTTTTTCAGGGTTATGATATCAGTGTCTCTCCCAAAACATAAAATATACACACAACTGTGTTCTGTAACAGGACTGTTCAGTTGCTTGCTAAGCTGAGGATAACCAGAAAACTGTTCTTTGCCAAAGTGTTGTGGTAAAGCTGCCAGAAAGAAGGACATTGTAAGAGATCTGTATCCTAGTTTTGGAGGACTGTGTCTCAGACCATATTTCATCAGAACTTCTTTCTCATCCCAAATGTTTAGGGACATTTTCTGGAAGGGGCTCACTTCCAAACAGTAAAGTACCTCACCTACCCTCCTATGATAAAGTGCAGAAACAGTGAAATCCGCCTGCTGCCAGGACTGACTCGTCATTTATTTTTCATGTTCGTCTGTGGGCATCACTGATTGTCAGAGAATATAACAGGGCCTCACATGTCAAAGTAAACACCTTGCTACTTGAGCTGGCAAAAGTGCTAATATGTTATCCTTAGGAAAAGAGTCAGGAATATAAAACACATTCTATTTTAGGCCCTGAGTGTGCCACCTGTCAGGGTGCAGGTTAACAGCCGAACCCTGCTTACACCTGCTGATACAAAAACATCATGTACCTTTATCCCCTTTAGAAAGCTGTAACCAGTATATGTGGGTTTTGTCAGTTACTATTCCCTTTGCACTGCTAAATAGCTGAACAGCAGAGAGATTTGGCCATCCTTCTGCAAGAGTCTGTGAATACGTAAAATACATATTATTTTAATTTTGCAAATAAAGGCCACTCTAGGTTTAAAGGTTTAATTCACACAACAAAGCTTTGAATGGAAACACAGTTTGTCTTCGTGTGGTGGGACAAACAGTGTTTTAAGTAACTCTTCAATGGCTCCCATGACATCCTCTTAAACCATCAGAGGCACAATAAACTGGTGATTTAGATGAAGAAGCTTCTCGCTGGAGTAATAGATCAATAGAATTTAATGGAAAAAGTCACTAATTTTTACTCCAGAGTAAACACTGATGATGTGACTGGAAACTTGATAGTTCCTAGGTTGGATTCTCAAGTATCTGACATATTCACATGCAAGATACTCATCTTCACTCTGACAAGGGTCTCCCTTTCTGCATTTCCCCCCTCTCTCCTAGGACTCAAGTTTGACTAGCAGGAATCTACCTAATTTGCATTTCATATTTATCTTGCTCCAAAGCAAGATTCAGCTTTGTTTGCAGCGGCCAATTGATAAAAGGTCTTTATCAGGGCATTTGCCTAAGAATGAAGACTGGAGATTTCATGATGGTGGAGAATCTGTGTGACAGGGGAAACCTGTTCTGTTCACCAGGGGTACCCCAGACATTTTTGATATTATGAGGAAGCTGAGATTCTCACAGCCTACTGAAATCTTTGGGAGTACTGCCCTAGGCAATTCCTACTGAGAGTTGTAGGGAATGCCTGTGCAGAAAGCTAGAGCTGATAACAGAAGCTGCAAAATGGCATTGCAGCACAAAGGCATTGGAAAAGAAAAGGGTGCCCAGATCTCTCCAGGTGGCAAGGCCATTTGCACAATCAGGCATAGGCCTGTAGGTGAGAAAAATTTGGTAATTTGGTTCTATTTTATAACATCAAAGTAAAGCCAAGGGCATAGACAAGGAATAAAACTGGATCTGGTTAAGAGCTCAGTTCTTTCCCTTGTTTTTCCCTTGAAAAATGAAAAACATTGAATTAATAAGGTCAGTTGGGATGGTCACACAGGAGCTGAGGAGATGAAGAGTTCAGTTTGCAATCCCTACCCTGAACTGAGCATCTCCAGCAGGAATGACAAGACTTTTCTTGCTGTTCCCTGCAAAGGAGCTTTGCTGGTTCCTTTTTGCTCAGCAGCTGAGGGACTTCTGAGGTTCCAAGATTTTACTTTTTAAGATGTATGTTTTAACTGTTCACTCATATAAAGCACAAACCTGGATGGAAAGAAAAACATTGCAATCTATTATTTACTCTGTCAATTGTTTCAGACAGCCAGCAGAGAACTCACGTAGAGGGAGAACCAATCTAAATCACTTTTATGAGCAGAGATAGTCGGCAGGGAATTTTGGTTTTACTGTGCTGCAGTTGGATATTTGGTATCAGGCTTCCTAAACGGACTTAATCTCAAGATTATGGTTCTCTGTGGAGCCATTTGGGTCACTTTGTAATTGCCCAGCTTTCCACACTTCAGGTGATGCAAAGGACATGCACAGGAGCAGCATTCTTGTACTCATTTGGTTATAAGAGGGACCTTTCCAGAGATGGAGGACGTGCTGGTTTGCAAGGATTGGGGTAAGGAAGAAAGACCAAAGCACACACATCCAAATATTTTTAGAAGTCCTGATGATTATCTGTGGGAACAGGGATATGCACTATGAAGTTGTGTTTCCTCTGGATGTACCACTGGGGTCTGGTTGGTTTAATTACAACTTGACTTCCTCACTTAAAACCGTCACTCCTAAGCCATGGACAGGAAGGATAGATCACAAAGCAAATTTTTGGCTGACTGTGATCCTCAAAATTTATTCCTGGGAAAGGATGTCAGCAAGTGAGACTGCAGCCAGAAGGAACATCCAGGTATCTGCTTTGCAATCTAGCTTTATTTCTGTAGCTTAGGAACCTTGCTGAACCCTGAAGTAGTCTTCAGCAAGACAAACAGAAAACACCAGAGAAAAAAACAGTATCAAACCTGAAATAACAATGGAAAAAACAAAGCAGAATTTGGATTATGATTTCCAGTAAAACATACAAACAACACATAAGTTCATTTGTACAGGCAGAAATTAAGAGGAGATAAATCATTTTGGCTCCATAAGTCATATGGAAGCTGCATGTGGAGTTTTATTTTATTTTAACTTTAAGGATTGAGCACTCTAAATGCTCAGGTTTTCTTTCCTTTTTCATTTTCTTGTGTTCCATGATGTCCATGAATATGAGAAATGCTTAGAGAGGCTGTAAGCCAAGCACCAGTGATATTAGATTTGTTTTCACATGGACCAAAATAGGCCAAGGAAAAGAACTAAACAAACTTGCCCTTTCCAGAAGGAGGGAGGCTCCTCCTTGATGTTTAATAGCAGTGTGTATGGGCATTGTACAACTGAGTTGCATTTAATGCATGAGGAAAAAACCCAGGAACTGAAGTTGGAGGGTGATCTATCAACCTGCTCCTGTCATTCACCTGTCTGTACACACGGTTCCCAAGGATAAACATCTCCAGAAGGGTTTGGGCAAGTTAGCAGAGAAGTTCAGCACGGACTGCTAAACTTGGTGTGTCCAAAGGCAGCTTTTGCTTAAGAAGACCATGAACTGCTGCTTTCTGAGAGCTGGAAGGGCAGAAGGGAAACTTTATAGTAGTTGGCTTTTTTTCCTCTTGTTTGAACACTGGCTACTGGCTGCTATAAAGGCAGTGACTGGTCCAAAGGACCTCTTTTTGTGCCTCAATATAGTGGCTCATATCCTCTGTATTTGGCCTCTGTAAGATTTTCTGGCAGATTTAGAAGGTTGGGGTTTTTTGAGAAAGACAGCATACGTGAGTATGTTGCCACTTGTTTAACAGGAATAAGAAAAAAAATCCTCAATTAATTTAATTCTAGTTTTTTCTAAGTGAGAATTTTCTGTTTTGTTGACTATTAATACTTTCAAATTAAATTTGTTGGACTTGAATATTAGAAAAATGAATATGGAAGAAGATTGATGTCTGAGATGGATTAAATATATTGTTCATTTTTAACCTTTTCAATGAAGCTAAAACAGCAATTAGCACTATCATCACCTATGTGAATATGCAATATTTAGGTAGCATATATTATATAATTTAACACATTGATAGAACTTTATCTGTTAATATATATTAAAGCATTCTGTGTGTGTTACAAACACATGTATTTATGTGGTTAGGTAAATCAAAATGTTAACTGCACGGTTTAGTCCTGTGTAAAGAGTGTCCTCGCACCAGACAGAACTTCAGCTTGTACCTGCAAGGCTTTCTCTGCTGTTACAGTGCAAGGATTACAATACATCCAATGAGTGATCTGTGTTTTTGGAGTGAAGGTTTCTGGGTCTTGTCCTTAGCAGTGTGTGGATGTTACTTTCCCACTGAGTTGTGGAGGTGAGCTCCGTGGAAGGCTGGTTAAACTTGCTGGGTACGATACAGCATCTCCAGTGAGTCTGTAAACCAAGAGCTGAGGGGCAGTGCAAGGGGAAGGATCACTCCATATGTGATCTATTCCACTCTTCACTGAACATCCCCTGCCAGATGCATCTTGTACTGGGTGGAGTTTTGGTTTCACCTGCTATGGCTGTCTCTGTGTTCTGCTGCAATCTATGACAAGCATGATTGCAGGTGAGGTATTGTTGTTCCTAAATAGTTCTTGGAATGGCAAACCTGTCAGCAATTTTTAGAGCAAAAATTTTACAGAAACCTTTTGAGTTTTGTTCTGTTTTGGAAGAAAATGAGTCCCCAGGTCAGTCTGTGAGGTCACTCAATCACTCAGCACTTGGACGAAGAGAGCCTTCCAGAGCAGATTGCAAAAAGCACTAGCAGAAAACTGGCTACTCGTCTGTGTTTCACACCTCCTTAATTACCCACCTGTGTTCCTTTTATTATCAAAGCTTGAATAGGATTGCTCATAAAACAGAGGCCAAAAGGAAATTGCTGGTTTGCTTGGATTGCATCAGCAGCATAAAATGGAATAATTTAATATCAGAAACTCTGCCCCTTTCATTTTCATTTTCCTTTGTCCCTTCTATGCCACTATGGATCCTGCCCAGCCAACACCTACAATACACTGAGCAGCACATACCTTTTGCTTTTTCTCGATCTAACACATAGACTTCCTACAAATCACCACTTCAATCCAATGAGTGACTAGAATACTAGTGTCGTCTCTTCACCTGTAAGGAACTGCCCAGGTAACCATTGTCAGTCCAGCTGCTCTATGAGAGAGATTTGAACAAAAGGACAGCTTGGATTAGGAGGCATGGAGAGTGTCCAGTCTGCCCTGCTCAGGAGAGGCTTCATTCTTAGCAGTTTATTTCTAGAAGGGGAAGAGTTTCTAAAACCTGTAGAGTTTCTAAGCACTGCGTGTAACCTGAATGTGTGAATGCATGCAGTCACTCCTCCTTGCAATACCAGACCTGATGCAGTTGTATCTCAAGTGTGTAGCAATGAAATCATAACTCCTTCCCCACTGTGAATGTTCTACTCAGTTCAGGGGGTGTTTTTAGTGCTTGTCTTCCCTCATCTGGAGGATTCACTTTGTTGCTTTCGCTCATCATTTTTTCCATTTCCATGTATCTGGAACTTTATTCAAACCTTTTGGTATCTTCACTAAGGGCAAACACGTGACATTATGGAGAAGTTGTTTCATGATCTAAGTCAGTGTTAGTTCAAAAGAGATTGTGCCACAGGCATCACTTTCAATGGCATCCTATGAATTTGTGATTCAAGGGTGGCACACTAATGCGGATTTTCCAGTGGGGGAGGTGGAAACATACGTGCACTCCTTCTGTGAATCATTTTTCAGTGATCTCTGTTCAAGAAATAGGCAAGAACTATTTTTTTTTTTATTCTTCCACATCTGTGCTAAATTTGATTGGGCCTAAAGATTATTGGGAAATACTACCATGTATTTCTTGTCGTGTTCAGAGATACAACAAGGACAGCAAGAAGAAAAGACAAATGGTGTTTCACTGGCACAGTAAGTGATCAGTTTGAAGTTAGTCTGTAGCAGAGACATAAAGCTGTTGTCTACTTTGTTTTTTGCTCCTGTTTTTCTTGCCCAGACTAATGTATCCGATAGTAGGTCAGGGAGGGAACACAGAAGTTCAGGCTATGCCGTCACTGGAAGAAAACATCGTGTTCCTCCTTGAGGTTCACTGTCATGAGGCACCTGGCCTGAGGTGAAAACCTAGTGGCGACAAGTTTGTTGTGTGAACAAGTGTGAGCAGGCCACAATAAAGGTTGTGGGGAGAAGCCAACATTTACCTCTCACCACATACTTTTACAACTGCTGCTCCATCTTCTCTGGTTTTGTCATTTTGTTTCCCATACCATCAAACTCAAAAAGACATACACCTCTTCCCTCAGTGAAAAAAGCCTCTCTGGCTGTGAGAAAACACTTGTGCAACATAAATCCTTGCAATTCTTCCCTTTTATTATATTACTTTTGTTGTTGGTAAAGCCAATGCTTTTCCTCCTAGCAAAATAACCTGAGGCACAACCCAAGCACCAAAACTGATGACTGTTTTTCAGCACAATGACATAAATGCCAAATTGCATCTGTTTAGGTGGCAGCAGATCCTGAAAAGGTCATATTTTGTGATTTTTATCTGTATGGTTGAACAGATTCCTTATACCAGGCTCCTTCATTGAGCATCTTCCACTCCATGCTGTGAACAGTTTGACTCAAGGATCTTAAAGGTCTTTTCCAACTTAAATGATTCTATGATTTTATGAAAGGCAGAACAAGGAGTCGGTCAAATTGTGAAGGACCAAACTCTGGTGATGGAGGGTGGAGATAAGAATTTGACTCTGCAGGTTTTGGCAGGTTTGTGACATTTTATCCATGCAGGGCAAAAGAAGAAAATCACAAAGGGGGCATGCAGCAACAGGGAAAAACTGTTTTCTCTCTCAGACTCTTCCTGTGCTATTCTTCTTGTCCATTTTAACCTCTCACTTTCATGAAATAAAAATGATGGGAACAGATAAGAAGTGACTTCAATTGAGGTTGATTCTTTCTTCACTTTAAAGAGGAATCCAGGAAGCTCTCCAGAGCCTTCTTTCTCTCTTTGAAGTGTTGACTTATCATCCTCCTGCCATTAAAATATAATGGACTAGCAGTGGATGTGCTGGGATTTGACACCCGGTGGGGAACTGCACCTAATCTTACATCATCACCTGATCCGGTTTGGCTTATTCTCCCAAGACACTGGCCCCATCTTCACCATTCAAAGCGGAAGAGGGGGAGGACCAGAGAATTATTGTAGAGGACTTAGTCCAAGCCAGGCAGTCTCCGCATAGTTGTCACAGAAGACGGTTTCAAACATGACCACATAAGCAGGCGCCTGCAGGAGGGACTGCCTGCAGACCCTCATGAGGAGGAGAGAGGGAGGGGGGATTTTATCAGGTGTTTGGGTGCATTTGATCACAGGGTGCCTTTATCTTCCTCACACAGTGGGTTGTGGTGACTCACCAGTCACTTAGCGGACTGGAAACAGCTTACGGGTCTTGGCAACAAACAAACAAGGATGGGAGCCCGAGAGAAAGAAGACATCTGCTCCAGCATTATGGACCTTATCTCTGTCCCTTGGCTGCGTACAGAGCACTTTGGGTCTGGTCTGTCAGCCCTGCACATTGGCTGCTGTGGAGCTGTAGGCGCGGGAGGGAAGGATGTGGAGGGAAGATGGGCTTTATGCTTTCAGCACTGGCTGTGGTTTCCTTAGGAGGCAGACAGCTGTTACTGCCTCTACAAACCTATTTCCCAAAGACAGTGTCTTGAACAGTCTTGTCTGATTGCTTTTCCATCTGAGCCATGAACAACATCACAGCAGGGATTCACCTTCAGGCTCAGTCTTCTCTATCTTCAGCAGTGCAAAGGAACATGAGCTGGGGTTGTCATGTTGTGCACACATGCATTCTGTGTGTCTCTTCTGGCATGGCAAAACAAACCATAACACTGTGCTCGCAAAGGGCAGTCCGTGAAGTGTTTCCTGTAGAAAACAAGGCTGCTCCCTCTCTTTACCAGCTGTGTGGTGGGCAATGTATTTGACAGCCCCATCTAGGGGAAAAAATCTCAAGTATTACTCAGGAGTTAATCAGCACAGGAACACATCTGCTTCACTGCACCTGACCTGCTGGTGCCTTGTCACATCATCCAGATGTTTATTCTGGTGACTGCAAAAGTCTCAGATAGGGCTCGGACTGCAGAGGTTCCCTGGAGGTGTGAGAGTAAAAATGAAGAAGATATGAAGATTTTTGGCTGTTTTCCCCTCTCACTGCTTCTCCTGCTCTCGCTTAATTTTGCTGGCGTAGCCCTGAATGTTTGGGAACTTTTTTCCAGCTAAAATGGAATTAATTCATCTGAGCTGTAGATTAATAGCTCCAGTCATTGCAGTCACCTGTCACTACTTGTTGAAAGGAAGGTTAGAGGCAGGTAATTGCAGACACTTGGCATACCTGGGCTTTTCCCAGGCCTGTTATCTCTGCTTTTCTCTCTGTGTCCAGTCAAAACCAAGTCTGTCCTGTTCACTCAACACAGCCTCAATTTTAAGGGTATGAAAACAGCAGCAGGCAGAAGGTTTCAAGAAGAGCACCATTGCATGCATGCCTGTGTCACGTGTGAGATGATCTGTAATGATTTTGGCTTCTGACAGTGGCTGTCTGCAGTTGCACAGATCAAAGACCATAAAGAAACTGTACCTAAATACACAAGACTGAATGGTAAGTAACACCAACACCTCATGAAAATCACAGTAAAATGTTTAGATTCTTCATTTTTTTTGCAGGACTTTTCATTTCAAAGTCAAACTTAGAAAACCAGAAGACAGAACATAATGTATAGCTTGGGCTGGATCATGAGACTTGGTCAAAAAATGTTACTGAATTGAGGGAAGAAATTCCAAGTTTTATTGTCTCTGCTCAGCTCACTGTCTGGAACACAACATCCCAATCTCCTCTTTACTTTTTTTTAAACCAAAACTGTGAGGCACTCAAGTCCAAGCACAGCAACTTAGTCACATCAGCAGCCAGAACTGAGCTGGAAAACCAGATCCAAATGCCATTTCTGTCTGGTTGACCTTTGTTCTTTTTATCTCCTTTGTTGGTTTCAGGTAAGTGCTTTCTACCTCCAGCTTGTTTTTTGGTTTAGTTGCGTTTTCTCACCAATCAGTTGATCAAAAGTTTCTAAATGGGAGACTGGCTACAAGTGGCCATGACATTTCATAACACGTTTCTACCAAATAAGCATTTATGCCAAGGACTTTAAAGCTTTCAGGAACTATTAATTTTTACACAAATAATGGTGTATTTCCTAATAACTTCAGCTAACATGACATGATGAATAACAGGGAACTGAAATCATCAAGGAAATAAATCTGTTATGGACTCAAACCAGTCATTTTTTTTAGTTGAGTTTTGGTCCAGCTACAAAGAAAGTTTTGCTGTGTTGGTTGGGGTTTTTTTGAGTCCCACATAGTCTTCAAAGTAAGAGTGTAGGTTCAGTTCTGAGTTTGAAAAGAGATTGCAATTCAAATCAGTTTTCAATTTGGGTTTGGGTTTGATTCAAAGCTGCCAAGTATATTCACAGAGTGATTAAAACCGTTCCAACAGTTCTGGCCATGAGGAAGGTAAGGCAAACCCAGAGGACATGCAGATCTGGACAAGTACTCTTGCTATTAGCTAAATTTTTCTGTTACCTAAATGTTCTTACAGACCAAAGCCCCATTGTTTTAGGCAGGGCAAGAAACAGGTAGCAGGAAATTATCCTGGCCTAAAAAATCTTCCTGTCTACAGACACAAAGCTGGAGATGAGAAAAATCTACAAGATGAGGAAAAAAGAAGCGATATTGTCTTTGTCAGATGAGGAACCAAGGCACAGGGAGGTGAAGTGAGTTGGCAAAGGCAGAGCAGGAAGGCTGGAGCAGAGCTGGGAGGTGCAGCTGAGCGCTGGGAGCCCCTCGCCACAACCACAGCCTGTCCTTCCTGCCTCTCCCTGCACGCCTTGTGTGGCACCCGCTCAGAGCTGCAGAGAACGGGACACAACAGTGACCCCAGCGGCCGGGGAAAGAGGGGAGAAAGAAGCCCCGTTTATTTTTCTTTCTGCTACTTTATCTCACTTCAGTGGAAGCAACTGAGAATGTTGAGGATAAATGAAAACAACTGTTGGGCATCAGTCCAAGTGGTTAACAAAGAACCCCAAACTCTTTTAAGTCCTACAACTAAAAGGTGCTGGCATAAAAAGAATAGCATTTTTCTTTGTAGAAATCATTTGTTGAACTCTCTAGTTCTGAATAGGATTCCTTGCCTTCTCCCCCTTCTCTTCCCCCACAATTTAAAAACAAATCACACACACACACAAAAATCATACTTCTCCTTTATATGCTATATTAGATGTTTCCTGAGAAACCCTGTGGTGTTGTCCCCATTTGACATCAGTGTAAGGTCCTGCCTTAGATGACATTCATTAGAAACCCAGTATGAGGATCCCACTCACCCTTCCAAAGGCATACTCTGGAGCTGGGGTCATATGTCAGGACAGGTACCTAATTTCAGCCTTGGCTGGACAGGAGATTTCCTGCTTTCCGTGGCTCTGTAGTGCATCTGAAAGCACCTGTCCATCCTCGACAGGGAGGAATGCAGCACCAGGGAGGGAGCACGGGTGGGTTCAGTATGAAGTTTCTCCAGATAGCATGGTGGAAATTCTTTGGAAAATTAAATAAGAAGCCAAGGGAAAAGGCTGGACTTTTGAAAGGAAATTGCTGATGCAATAAAGCAGAACAGACAACCAGAATAGATTTAGTAAACCAGTAAAGAGGCTGACCTGTGTAACTAGGGCTGTGGAAGAGGTTTTGCCTGCCGAGAGAGACTGTGTTTTCTGCAGCGCTGGGAGCATAGCGATGCCAGGGTGGGAGCATGCAGGGGAAATCTGACCTTGAAGCTTTGATGCCTGCAGTGGGGAGATTTGTTAAATGAGCAAGCAGCTGTGAATTCTATGTCAGTCTGCATGGTAAGGCTGAAGTTGTGTTTGTGCATTCAATATTGCTTGGGAAAAGCAGACTTTCACCTACCCTGTGCTTCGTACAGGTCCGGGGGGAGCCAAGCTGAATTATTAGGGTGGGCCAGACCTTGTCATTATAAAACTCTGTAATGTAGTTGAACCTTGTGTTGAAATCTAACAAGCTGGGTGCCAACATGGATCTTATTGCCCTAAATGAAAATAAGAAAAAAAAAAAAAAAACCCAGAATGTGTCCAGAGGGGAGAAGTACATTCTTTCACTTCTGTAAAACCCACAAATAGTCATCTCAAAGAATCTGAAAAGCATAAACTTGGGCCCATTGTTTGAGGGTGACACATTATGGCCTGTGAATACCTTTCCAATCTCCTCTCTCCCTCCCTCTAACGCTCCCCCTGTCTAGTTATAGCATGGTGAAAGAAACAGGTAATTTGAAGTTTCCAACTCCTTCCTTTGTTCTGAATTTTTGTTGTGGGAACAGAATAAAAGAAATGGAGATTTCTGGAAAGACTGGGAAGAAGAGACAATTGACACCACCTTACTCATATACAACCTTAAAAAAGGGCATGTAATACCAGGCTTTTCCCAACCCTCAGCCAGCAGCAGAAACCTCAGGCCCCAGGACAAACTGCCTTTATTCATGTGCTCAGCTGAGGTGACAATTTATGGAATTGACTGATCTGGTCTTTGTTTGTGGCTGAAATCCATCCCATCCAGGCCATCCAGTTTCTCTATTTCTTTTGTTAGCTGTTTAATAGTGAAGCCAAATGACCCTGAAAATGTTAATTCAGCCACTTTCTATGACAGTTTTTACTGTTTCAGTTAATTATGTACATTGGCCTTTTCAACTGAAAACTCAAATGCACAGGGAAGTCTCACTCTGCAGATTGAAATAAGTTATCATCTGGACACATCTGCCTCTGTTGCCAGCAAAGCCTTAACTGGGATGGTCAAAAATTCCTCCAAATCCACAGGCTTTTTCCCTCCTGGGTGCCAGGCACTACTTGCATTAGAAGGATGAAGTGGTGAAAGAGCAAAAAAACTCTAAGATGTTCACGAGGTCAGAGGTTCAGTGTGGGAGTTCTTAGTACAGGATAGTGGTCCACATCCAGTACTCCCTAAGAGACTCTGGGGAATCAGCAGATTCCTCTTGTAAAGCAGGCATCAGCTGTCTTCTCTGCAGTCCGGGAGCTGCCTGTTGTGGCTGTGCTGATGCAGAGGTCTGGTAAGGTGCAAGTGTGAGAAGCAGCTGAGGAAACTGTAGCCAGAAGCTCATCTGGCAGTTCGGAAGAAGGCAGGATACATTGTCAGCTGAAAAAATCAAATCACAGGCCCCTTGAATTTCTCAGGCTTGGGAGAAATGTGGGATTTAATACATTTTTCTATCCTTTACGCATCCATAAGGCAGCAGTGACACCAGCCAAACTCCTCACCAGCAAGTTGGGAAAATAAACCCATTTTCATCATCATTTATGAAATGCTTGGATTCCTTTGTGATAAATGACATAGAAGAGGCCACAAGGAAAGGAATAATTCCAACTTCAGAAGAGAGTTTGAGTGGTGTGCTGAAAAGACACGACCTTGGGACCACATGTTGATCGTGGATGTTAAAGTAAAATATTCAGCATCTCCATATTAAACCAGCACTCCTTGCAGGCTGTTACGTGTGGCAAAGATGTTACCAAAACCAAAACCAAAACCAAGCAAAACCCAAATGAACAGGGATATCTTTCAGACATTGGCAATTCCATAGCTGCCAGAATATCCCTCTTCAGGTTTTCTGGACTGGCATATGTCTAAGCAGGGAATATTTAATGGTGTCGGAAAACTTAGAGGGTGAATAAAAAATCCCATGTGAAGATTTACATGATAATATTGTCAGTGTAGTAAAGCCTTGTAGTACCATCTCTCTTGCTGTCTTCTTTGTTCAAACCCACAATATCTCATCTGGGTCTGAGTGGTTCTTTCCATTCTGCCATGCAGGAGGAAGGGAAGGAAAAAGCAACAAAATCAGCTGGCCTGATTTCCCCTTCTGATTCCACTTTCTGATTTCTCAGACCCCAAGTAATTCCACCTCAGTGAGCAAGATCAGAATTAGTCTCTAAATGTTTATTTAGAACTCCTTGAGGATGACAGAAAGGAAAAACTGGGGACGTGCTGAAACATTGCCCCAGGCACACTCAGCAGTTATTAAAAAGAATTCACTTCCATGCAAATTGTATTTCATCAGCTAATTAAGAAGGTATTTATCCTCTGCTTTAATTAATATCTTGTATCTTCCTTCCGAAATACTTAATCACGGAACGAAATCATCATAGAAATATTGCCCTGAGGTTAGTATCAGCATTTTGTATCTCAGCAAATCTGACATGTGTGTGTATGCATATAAATATATATATATATATATACGTGTGTGTATATTTTAATAGCAGTAATTATAAACTACCCTGCCAACTTACAGAGCTGCTTTACATTTCTGGCTTGCTTCCAGGCTTTTTTTTTCCTGATGCCTGATGAATAGCAACTGTTGTGTACTCTAGATCTGTGCTCCATTTAAGCAATATCCCCAAAGAAATCGGCCTCCTTAGCCATTAAGCACAACTTTGTTAGGTAGCGCCTGGGGCGATTGACAAAACCTATTTGTTAACTGAAAACTGTAATCAGTGGTTTGTGTATCAGCAGCATAATACTCTCAGTAAGGCCACAATATAATGGATGGAAAATCAGTTATTTCCTGAGCATCAACAACCAATTTTCCACCAGTTAGGCTAGAGATGGATATCCCAGAGGTATGTAGGAGTCAGAATTAACTGGCGTCAGCTTAAGCATGGGAAAGATACTAGCAAAGCATATGGGAGTGGGTTTTCTAAACAAACTGGATAAACCATGCTGGAATATATTTATTGCCATCTGTAATTCAAGTTTAAGTTACAAATCTTGCTGGACTATTGATGTTGCATTGAAATGGAGCACTTTTTCTGAGAGAAGGTGTAGTCTCTGTCATTTGTAATATCTCAATCCAGACTATTTACAAAGGTGTTAAACAGAAGTTACGGGCTTCAGAAACTTTACCGCAAAAGAGAACAGCTCGTGGATAATAATCCTATCTGGGCTTAAAAAAATATCTATGAAATTTGAGATGATGCCTCAATTTCTTAAGCAAACCTCACTCTTGCCATTAAATCAGGAGGCAACATTTCAGTCTGTTCTGAGCATCACTCCCATGGGTGTTGTCTTCCCATTCATCTTGGAGACATTCCTCACCCAGAATCCTTGATTCAGCTCAGCTAATCCATTAATATAAATAAAAACAAACACCAGCAGGATGTAGCTTATCAGTTATTCCTGAAATGTTCTTATCTCTGCTAGGGTTTCTCACTGGGAAGTAATGTGCAGACCTTTCCCCCCGCTCCCTTTCTGTCAAACCTGTGGCTAGAATGCTCCTCAATTGCTAAACTGCAAACCAGCAGTCATAACCTTAATTGGATCAATTCACTCACTGCAGCAGTCTTAGAGATTTTTGAGATTTTTGGAGTTTCCCTTATGACTCAAGAGCTGGAAAGCCAGGTCCCAGAGGCAAACGACTGCACGTGTCATCAGCCAATAGCACAGAGAGGTCACAGCACCCAGGCTTCAAGCCCTTAAGTGTGTGTGGGAAGTCTCGCTGTGTTAACAATTCCCTTCTTTATTTCTCCTCTTAACATAGTACATTATTTGAACATTATTAAGTGAACCCTTTGTTAGAGAGCATGACAAATCCCCAACTAAGTGAAAGCATGATGCTGCTGGACTGAGTGGCCTGTGGATCTTGCTGCTCTAAAGAGAATGATTGCAATTCCTTGTGACATTTTTTTACTGAAAAGATGGATTAATAGGCAGGCATGTGCTGGGGCCGTAAGTTACAACTTATCACAGAAAGTTTTAACTTTATGCCTTTGCTTGCCTAAGAAGTAATTTTTAAAGGCGGCTTTAGCCTTTATGAGTCCCTCTGGATCTCTGCACAAATCTGTAGCTGCAAAGACTGTCCAGGCTTTTGGTGAGGGCTTGGGAGTTCAGAAAGGACAAGAGGAATCATGACTCAGTTTCTGTTCCTGAGAGTGTCACCAACTCTCATCATGTCACTAAAGTTCTCCAGGCTCCAACTTTCCGTATAAAACAGGTCTAGTAAGATCTTTGGTATTTTAAGTTTTTGTTAATAGTTAGAAAAAGGCTTGGCTAATTGGCATCACCAGGAAATGTTTCAGATCAGTACTGAGTTGTGGAACACTAGTGTCTACACCTTTGTCTTTCCCCTAGGCTTCTTACTGAAAATGACACAATAAAGGGCTCAAAGTCCTGGTGGGATTGTTGTGAGGTCTGATGCAAGGAAACTCAGGAGTCCCCACTTCCTAATCCACCCACATGCGTGCCTTGACCCTCTTCTTCCTCCCCTTCAGAGCTCAGTCGATGGTGTCCTCTGGTCAGTGCATCCCACACCTTTAATGCTGACTAAATAGTTAAGAAATCAGTGCTTCTAATTCTGTGTCCATTAATTCCATTTGCAGTCAGTACATTCAGGTTTGCTTTAATTCCCACATTTTGGAATTGGTATTTATTACACAGAAACAGTAAGAACAGTGAGAGATTCATCTCCTTGCCCAGAACAGATGGGAACTATCCAAACATTTTCAGCTGCCAAACTTAATAAAAGAATATGAGAATAAAACCAAAAATAAGACTTCTTAGGATTTATCCTTTAGGAGACATTTTGACAGATCACCAGCAAAAGCCCACGACCTCCCAGCCCTGAAACAATAGAGTGCTTTAGACATTTTAAAGGCTTTCTTGATTTGTTCAGGAGTATTTCCAGATTTGTCTCAGTTCTTGTATTTTCTGATCTGCTTCACCCAATCAGTGCCCTCATTAAGCAATGGAGGGGGATACTGCTGGGAATTTTAGTAGGAGCTTAGGATGAGGCAGACATTGATTGTTTTGCTCTTCCTTTTTCAATCACTGAAATGACATTCAGGTTCCAGGAAAGAACAGATATGGATACTCAACCATGTGATTAGAAGGGCTGAAGCAGAATCTGCATGTGTATACAGAATATATCTGCAGACTGGCCTGTGATTTACTGCTAGGCTTAAAAATGCTTTAAAGACTTCTAAGCACAGGAAGAAATATGCTGTTAGTAAAGCTTCCGTGTTATCAGCCCAGCTAAATAATGATGTGCAATGTGTCATGTGCAAAGAATATATTAATGCTTGGATAAATATTTTCCTAATGTCTGCTTGGTTGATATCTCCTTGGCATATAACCAGGGGATAGTAAATAACACTCATGACTCTGTTTACTTAAGGTCTGTTTTCTCTCTTGTCTTTTACATTGGCAATAATTTTGGGGGCTTCAGGGGGGGAAAAGGCAGAGGGAACCAGAGCCTTGTAAAATGTTTGTTTTCCTTACAGATTTCACAAGAAATAAACTGTTTATGCTTTAGTGTTTCACTGCCATGGAAATGTTAGATGATTTTGTGTGACTGTCAAAGTGTTTAATGTGCAGCCAAGCAGTAGCATTATAGAGAGTGGGAGGGGAGGAGAAGGAGAAACAGGAGGAACACAATGAAAAAAACAAATGAGTCCACTTTACCTTGTAGTTTCTAGCATGTTATTTTCCCTTGCTTGTGGGCATGACTTAATGCTGGTTACTCCCCTTGGCTGCAAACTGCATTCATTTTAATCATCTGTTTTGACAGCTTCTTTCCCCCTCAGGCTCATCTCTAATTGAATTTGTCATGCAATCTCACCTCCCCTGAAATTGTTTGCTTGGGAGGGAACCTGGGAGGCAGCTGGACCCAGGTTGGTTTCTGTCGTGTTACCTCCAGAAATCAGCCTGTTTCTATCCTGCCTTTGGAGCTGAGAGGTCTGGCGTTGTCTGGTACCCCATGGATGTGGCAGTCCTACTTCCAGATCTAATCTGATGCCTTCATACAGGGCTCAGTGAACTTCCAGTTCAGATCCCTACCAACTGCTGCCCTTCTCTGCCATCTTCCATGTCACGGGGTAGACATGCTCATAAAGAACTATTCACTTTGAGATTAAATTTCTCCCTGCAGCCCCACAAATGCAGCTCCCCAGCTAAATTTTCTGCTTTCTGACTTCCTTGTACATTGAGGGTGTTGGCAGAATGAGCAGAGTGGATTTAGAGTCCCCCAATCTAAGATGCATCCCTGAAAAACTGCAGTTTTCAGGGATCCAGGCATCACAGAATTTGGCATGTAATGTTTAGTGAGGCTGTGATTTGTCCTTGTGGCCAAGAAGGACTTTAAGGATAGCACTTCTTAATTTTTCTCCCTCCAAATGTCTTCAAGCCTATCAGTCTCAAATACTGTGTTTTTATTCTTAACAAAGGAAAAGAACATTTTTTAAAAAAATAACCTGAAGGCAAGTTTCTATGTGCGTACACGTTTTCTGTAGAAAAGAACTGGCTACTTTTTTCTCTCTAATCCCACAATAACAAAATGAAATCCTTCTCATATCCAAACCAAAATGTTGGGGTTTTTTTAACGTTTCAGTTGTTGAATTCATTTGAGCAGTTCCACACTGCAAGCCCAAGATGACAGTGTTGGGCATGGGGGGAGACACACACATTAACGTAAGAACACTCATCTTGTTCCTCAGCATAAGTGGAGCCATCATGTTGTCTACATCTACTCAAAAGTGCTGTGTCAACATGTCCCTGCAACAAAAGTGTTCGTGGTGTCCAGATAACACATGTCACGTGTTTGACACACCAGCCTGTTATCTCAGCTGGCCAAACACTGAAGATAAACAGTGTCATGGAAGTGCACACGTGCTTTAGACAAGGTTTGTGATCAACTCAAATTTACAACCATTATATCTGACTGCAGCATAAACAAAAATATGACAGACTTATATTGTCTACATTTGAAAGATAACCTGTAGGAGAAGTTGAATTATAAAATCACAAGTGTTACACTTCGGAAGTCAGAACATTTCCCAGCAGAATCTGCAAAGTTTCCTATCTCTCCCTGGTGGGGGCCTAGGTACAACAGAGATACTTGCTAGTATTTTAACCAAATGCTAGTTGAGTATTTGGTTTGCTTTCTAAAGGCATACAATTTCTAAAGTGTATGTCTAAAATCCTCAAAGCCTATTTATTCCACTTCTTTTTCATTAGACTCTTTATTTTGACCAGCAAACTTCTTCATCCCCTCTTTGGCCTCTCCTCAGAAACAACTCCTTTTTTTTCCTTGTTTATTTTGTGTATTTTTCCAGTGTGTATTGTCAGAATAGAAAGGAAATACTTTGAACCCTCCAAAAGTCTTTTGTTACACTGATGAATCACAGAATTCAGTGGTGGGCTAAAGAGGTTATTATTCCTACGCAGTGCAATCTGGAGTAGATGAAAAAATCAAACTTCTTATGGCAATGCCATTATAAAGTGAATAAATATTTCCAGATTCCAATTTGATACATTATTTTCTTTCTTACATGCAGATGATGCAAGGGTCTTGTAAATAAAGGATATAATGTCAGGGAGATGGAGGTAGGAAATGAAGATTAGTTTCCTTTTCTTCTATCTTCACCTCCCAGGGCGAAGTTAATTTTGGCTGTGTTCCGTCTGAGTTCACAGAAGGGAGAACACAAAAAACCCTAACTTCTTCTGTAAGTCCATTGCCAAATTAAATGGAAAGAAGAAGCAAAAATAATAATAATAAAGATCATATTCGAATCGGGGGGAAAAAGCTAATATCCTCTCCAGATTTCAGCTCTCACCCCTTTGGCATCTGTATTTGCTAGTTCATTAGGCAACATCTCAGTATTCTGGTCTAATTTAAGTGGACAGATGCTGTTTTTCCACAAAACGAAGTGGTATGAGAAAAGCCTGTCAGATTTAGTTTGGCATTTTCTTTTGTTGCATTTTATTTTTATGGGCCACTTTTTTCCTTCCCACAAATAAACTCTTTAAGACAGACATGAGTCCCTTGGCAGAAAGGAAACAGAAATCCTGCTTGTAGGCATATGCCCTGCTCTGCAGTCTCAGAAAGCTTTGCCAGTGTCCAGGTTTGGCAGATCCATGTTACATATCTTTTACATGCTGGCAACAGTCCTTTCCATTTAGGATAAACCGAGTGCTGAATAGGCATAAATATTTGGGCTTAACCAAGATACAGCACGGGAAGGCAAGGCCAGATGATGTTATATGTACACCGTGGTGCAAAACATCTGAAGCCAGAGAGGTCCTGTAGTTGTACCTGGCAGGAAGTCCAGCAGAAACTCAGCCAACCCCCTCTGAAGGCCCAGCCTCATTCCCCACATCTTCCTGGCCCCCTTGCAGGAAACTCCGGGTGAGGTTTATGGACTCAGTATTGCTGCAGGTCAACCAAGAGGCTTGTAAGTCCCTCACGGGCTGGAAATCCAGCAGAGCAGGGCTGGATGTGGTTCCCATGACTCTGCTTATTGGCTATTCTGAAAATTAAGTCCAGAGTATCCAGAGCAGAGTAAGCAATCAATGTATTTGAGCTGATGTCTTGCCTGGCTAAATATTCACTCAGCCCTGCCAGCTCCAGAACCTGAATACCCCTGGATCCAGGTGGAAACCAAATGGGATTTCCTCATGCAGAGGGGCACACTGAGTACTGGTCTGAATCCCACATCACTGCTGTATCTAATTACCCCCAAAGTCACTCCCCATCTATCTACTACTTGTCACTTTGATTCGGTCTCCCCGCTAACACGGCCCCTGTGCCGGAGCATTCCCTGCTGGAATCGCTGGTCTGCATTAGCCGGCTGCTGGAGCATAACGGCCCGGCCTAAAGCCCATCAAAATCAACCTGTGGGTTCCCAGGGGCTCTCAAAAATGTGCAGACATCATCTGGCAGCTGAAAGGCTGCCACAGAAAGCAGCAGAACCAGGCATTTCTTGCTGGGTCAAAGGTAAGGTGGTGCTCTGGTGCCAGTGAGGAGCAGCATATTCCAACCAATGTGGGTAGGAACAGAGCTCTGTGCAGCACACGGGGTGTCATTCCTGCAGTTCTGTGTGTGTGTGCCCAGAACTGGACATGTGGAGCCAGAGTAAAGGCAGAGCACATGCTGGGGGGTGTGATGAGGTGATTTGGAGCAAATAAAGCTTAATTAGTGCACAGTGACCCTTAACAGTAATTTCCTGTATGATGAAATATCCACCGCTAGTGATCAAAACATGCCACTTAATCATATAGCGTTTTTCTTGGAAATATGCATTTACTTTGAGCTTTCATGTTTTCTTCTTTCCTCAGGGAAAGGGTAAAATGCACCTCTCACACAGACTTGATGCTACATTCCCCTTTCTGCTTTTAGTTCTCATGGCCAGCACTGGTTTTTCTCTCTGATTTTCAGGTATGGCCCTGAGTTTTGCTGTGTTGAGGGGAAAGAGAAGGACTCAACCCTGGCTCATTGATAAGGTGTATTTGAACATCAGTAAAGCGTGCTCTGTTCTTCAGCACATCTGTCTGAGGGACCATGTGGGACTCCTCTAACCCGGGACTCTGTCCTGACACTGTGTTCGCTGATGTCTCCACTTAGATGTGACCTCGAGGTTTTTTGGAATTGGGGCACTTGCACTTCTCTCAGGAGAGAGACCTTGTCTCAGGTACGTAAGAACCGAGATTGCACTGAAAGTATTTTCCCAAGAGGGCCATTAAGCACTCTCACTTCTGCCCTGATATTGTGAGATGTAGGAACATAATATGCACAGGACTTCTCCTATGTGTCCAGTTTTGTTGATATTGGCCCGTGTGTTCAGAATTTTTAAGGGACGGGGTGGAGTAACAGAAAAAGAAAGACAAGCTGTATAGAACGATTACAACTCCAGCTGCAATCTTAATTGCACGGTCCCTTACTGCCATAAGAATTGGGGTTTCTATTAGCAAATTAAATCCTCTCCCAGATGAGATACACCACAGATGAGATTCAGCCACAGCTCTGCTCTCTCTCACTTGAAAGCTTTTTGAATATTGCTCTTTTCATTTCCCTTGCTGACAGGGCCTCACACGACAAGGGCTGCAATTGCAGAAGACGCTGCAAGAGCCCGCTGACAGGTGATTAACAGCTCCTGGATGCTGTGAGCCTGACCACACTTCTGACCACGGGGGCAGTTAAACAAATTATCAGCAGAGCATTTTGTGGTTAACTCACCCTTTTCTCTAAACAAGACTGCTAATGGCATTCTCAGGCCTGGCACCCCTACATGTGTGCTGAGACGCTGTTTCTCGTGTCTAACAGACTCCTTAAAACCACAGCAACAACAAAGGCAAAACTGGAAGGCAGAAAGAAATCTGGACTCCCAGTAAAATGACTAGCAAAAACTGAATAAAGGAATGCATTTTGGTAAACGACTTCTTTGAAGAGTCTTTCAGCCAGGTAAGGGAGCTGGAAATGTTTTAGTCCCATTTACTTCAGGGCAGTGTTTAGGCAGGGCTTTCTGTCAGAGCCAGTACTCTGCTCTCCATCCCAACCCATGCCTGAGAAAGTGGGGTAAGTCCCTGACATTTTGGAGAGCTCAGAAGTTAGAATCCAAGAAATTAGCTGAGATCCTAAACATGGACAGCAATTGTGCAAAGACTTTCCCTTGCTACTTGTCCAAAGCCTTTGTTGGATCTGATCTGCGAGGTGAAGGGAAAGGGAAATCACACTGTGGGACAGGATGAGGAGAAATCCCCTGTGAGCATTGTGATGTGTGATCCATTTAACCCCCCTGAGAGTCACTGTGGGCTTTGTAGGATGGTGAGTCAGAGAGCCTCACAGTAAGTCACTGAAGCAGGATTTGATCACAACCAAGTCACTGCTCTGATAGGTAAAGGACACAGGTAAAGCTGGGCAATAGCATCTACAGAGTATAGCAGTACGGAGACAGATTATTTTCTATCGTGGATGCCGTCCTGGTGTATCTTATTCACTCAGACTTATATTTGATCAACAGAGCTAATGGTGGAAGAGAGCTGAGGATATTCCACACCCTGGTGTGGTTCATGTGATCTTGTGGACATCATCTTCATGACTGTGCAGAGGCTTTGGGTTCTTGTGCCTGGATATCTATGACTGAGAGTTTCGTCTCCTCAAGAAAGGGGAGTTCAGGGCTAATCTCAGTCCTTGCCCTTCATTTAGAGGTGTCTGGAATTGAATACATGAGGATGAAAGACACAAAAATACCCTTCTAGCTTTAATCTTTTAGTTAAGAACATGTGGTGATATTTCAGGAGGTTCCTGTCACATAATACGTCTTAGAGGCAGTTGTTAGGAAGCTGTAGTGATCCAAGGTATAGAAGCAGTTCTTATCCCAGCTCTACTGAAGATCCAAGCAGTATTCAAGAAGCCAGGAACTCCAGGACTGGCCACTCATTTGTACTCCTCTCCACACATCCTTGGGCTTGTCTTCTGAAACTGGTGGGGGAAGATGATATTCCAGAGATCATCAGATCACGTCATGAGGAACATACCAGGTGACGCCTGATTGTTTTGGGTTTGAGGAGACAGGAGTTACCAGGAGAGATTAAAAGTTGTAATAACTCAGGTAGTGTGTCCACTTTAATGATAGTCTCTCCTCTTTTGTCTTTCCTCCTCTTTTGTAGTCAATGGAATCTTGTAGGCAAGGAATCTTTGTCACGACAATGAATTCAATAGCTCCCCAAGGAATAAAAACAGATGGTTCCACACTTTTACAGAGTGAATTGTTTAAGTAAGAGAAGAGTCCTTAAGTGACGAGAGGTTTTCAGCTCCAGTAACTCGCTGAGGTGTGCGCAGAGAGCTCAGAGAGTGAGGACTTGCCATACTTGTAGGATGGTGCAGTGAAAACCATTATGTGAACCTGGCTTTTATTCCTTACAGTGAGTTAGAAGCACGTGGCTGTGCAAAGTCCAACCCTGAAGTGCTTTTTCACTTCAAAGACTTCAGGATACAATGCTTTTTTTTCCCTCCTTGATGCATGAATGAGAAGTTTGGTCTGCTCACAACCTAGCCTGGCCTCTGCGTACTTAACCCTGCTGAAAATACTGACTCTGTTTGTTCAGAATTGAGAGGGAGGAAGAAATCAAAGCTGTTGTCATATCCAGGCTCTTCTGAGCCTCTTCTGCTGTGTCCTGAAATTTTCATTTCAGAAAAAGAGTGTTATTGCCTTTGGTATGTCTTCAAATAAAGCAAAAAATGTGATTTTTGAAAGCATGCGGTGGGATGTGCAATTTCTAGAACAGTTCACATGGCTTTTTCTTTAAACAGCATTTACTAATATTTCACTAAGCAGCTTTTTTGTTTGGGAAAATGAAAAAAGGATGAAAAGTGAGAAAACTCATCCTGGGTAGAAGCTACAAGTAAGTTCTGTTTCTTTACCTCAAACAGTAGCAGATCCTGCTTCAGGGGTAAAGAGGATGAGTGTTTCTACCTGCAGGATTCACTGAGAAGGGCTTTGCCAGAGAGTGATGGAGTTTTTAAGAGAAATTTTGATTTCCAAAATGAAACTTGACCAATCTGAGGGCTCCATTCCTGAGACAGGAAGGGTAACAACCCTTCATTTGCCCTATAGCCCCTAATGTGAAATGATTGCTCTCTCCAGGCCATCGCAAAATTCCACTGGTGGCAATTTAATGTAATGGCTGCCTTTTTTTTTTTTTTCCCGATGGTGGTTTTTAAAATGTGTTTAAATGAAGAATAAAGAGCAAATGCATAATTACTTCCCTGCTTTCTTAGTAAACACTTTTAAAAGCAAAAAATCATGTCAAGAAGTCTAAGATTTTTATTTGAGTTTTCCTGCCCTTTGATATGTTGTTATGACTCTTGTTTTTACTGTGTGGAAGCTATGGGTTAGTTTTGCCAAGAAAACTTTATATGTTTCTTTGTATCTGTACAGCAGTCGGAGCAGATTTCTGTGATTTTGCTTGCTTTTGCAGAGAGATTTGTTGGCAAAAACCATCTCTGTATACTATAGAAGGACCACGAACAAACAGCATTTCTGGATTAAACACATGTTGCTTTCAAATCAGCCACAGAAAGATGAGGTCACTTGCAGGTGAGCCAGAGCTGCACAAAAAATGACTTTTTCTCTAACCCAGTGGCCACAAGGAGAAATTAGGACAGAGAAGGAGAAAAATGGATTTTGTCAGACCAAATCATAGTGGTTTGGGCCGTTTGGTGAAAAAAACCAAAAATAAAATCAGTCAGTTTGGGCCGCTCTGTTTCAGGTTATTTAACTCTGAAGATAATGACACTAATTTTCAAAGAATGATATCAAAACTGGCAGAGCAGACTTCAAAAGTGCATTGATACAGAGGGAGGAAAACAGCTTGCGTGGCTGGTTCAGTTCATAATTATGTGTTGGAGAGACAATATGATTTAAGTTTTTCTCAAATTTTGAAAGCTGAGCATCCTTCCAAAGAAGGTGAAAATCTTCCACCTTCCCCCCTTCCCTGAACGTGTACATTCACCGAGAGTTTGAACAGCAGCTTTTGTAGCACTTCATGATGGGATTGTTTTTCTGCTTTAAGTGGTGAAACCAATAAAAAGCAAGCCCTGAGGACAAGGAGCAATTTAGAGGTGTTCAGGCTCTCTGCAAACTCAGGGTTCCTGAGTCTTATCTATTACAGGCATTTCCTACTGTGTATGTGCTATAGCAGACACTATTTAAACTCTATAGGGTAGATGGAAGCAAAGATGCAACGTCTGTGACATCAGAGATTATGTCTTCCTTTTCAAAGAATATTTTCATAAGTTATTAGTTAGGGCCTTAGGTGCTTCACTTTAGATGTATTCAAGCAGCCACTTGTTTCTGAGGATCTGAGACGATGAGTTTCTAAAGGAACTCTTAAGAGGCCTTTTGTTTTCACCCAGATTACCTCCCCACACCTAGAATCACAGAGCTTTTTGAGAAACACTGAATTATATTCTTTATGTCAGTAGCTTGTGTTTCAGCTCCAACACTACCCTTGATCCCTTCTGACCTGGAAATCTGCTCTGGTCAGTGCTTGAGTTTCCACATTTATGGATAATTAATAATGAAAATCCTTCCTGGCACTGCGGGACCAGGCAGGTTCACGCTGGTGTGTTTTCCAAAGGATGCTCTCTGAGGTTATGGCCCCTTCACAGGTCTTCTACTCACACACCAAACCAAACTTTCTCTGGAGTGTTGAGTTCTTATGATAGAAGATCCCGAATTGCAAGAAGATCCTGATCCTGAATCAGAAAAAACAGGAACTACAGCAGGGGAGTTTGCTTCCCCTATATAATTTAGGTTTATCCATATTACATTCTCAACCCTTCTTTATGCACAATGAGACCAAGGCCAACACTTCCTTCATTTGGCCACTCTCTGTCCAGCAATCCACAGCCCTGGGAATGCACATTTTTATGTTTGGCTGCAGCAGATTAAGGTCTTGTTACAAGTCAATGGCCAATCTGTTTTCCCAGATATGTTTTTTAGGAATTTCCTCCTCTCCCCAGCCCTAACACCCCTGAAGCCTTTGCAAAACACTACTTTTTGGCTTTTGACAATCTTAGTTTCAGATTCCTTTTGCTGGCTAAAGGATTTTTGGGCACATTGACAGGCATAACATCTTCTTTTAAAAACAGTCCATACACTAGAGGGATGAGCTGGGATCTGTGTTTGTCTTAACTCAAATTGCAGAGCCATCGCTCAAGCTGGGAAGATCTCCCTCTCTTGGTTTTTTCTGAGGCCCCTTGCCTTCATCTCTATCTGGGTTGCTTTAAAGTTGCTTCTGTATTTGCCAGAATCTACATTGGATGTATGAGAGAGTATTACCATGAGAAGGGACTTTTATAAATCATACTGATGGCAAAGAAGTAAAAGAATAATTGAGAATCTTTCACAGGCCTTGAGTCAGCAGTGCTGCCTTTGTGTGTGACTTGATCTGACTTAACGTGTGTTATTTTGCAACTGCAAAGAGATTTTTGTTGCTTCGGGGGCAAGTCAAAGCAGCTTGAAAGGCCTGGTAGATACTTGCATGTGACTATGCATGAAGCATTTCTTAGGAGTCTCGATGCTTTAAGGAAAATAGCACCAGGGATGGAATACCAGAAGCGCCTTGTTTTCACTTACTGTAAATGGTCATAAATTCTACTGCTACTTTATTGTGGTGGCTGTAGTTCTTGGAAGAGTAAAAGGGGTGGGAAACCAGTTCCCAGTCAGTTTTATAAAGTACAAGGTTGCTTGTATTGGTACCAAGTCCAAAGTGCAACATTTCAACTATGAATGATTGGATGTTTTCCCAGATTCCCATAAAGCCATTAAACACACTGTAAAGGGTCACCCATAACATAACCAAAGGATCAGTGCAAGCAGGACTGGGGCAGATTGTCAAGACAGTCCTGGTTTTCCAGGAGGTGAATTCACAGTGCACTGTGCAGCCTTGGAGGTTGCCCCGTCTGGGAAAATGGGCCTTGCAAAGCCAACTCTGATCATGTCTCATTTACAGCTCGCTCTGGCCAGTCCAGATACATCTCATAAAAGGAGCAGCCAAGAGCTCTTCCATCCCTAGGGTACTCAGCTCATGTGGAACTTCCCTTTGGAGAAATCTTCCCTTAAGTAAGGTCCAATCTTGGACCCATTCCCAGTGATCTTCCAAAACTGAGAAAACAGCAACTCTCAAGGTTATTTTTTTTATGCTTTTGTGGCAAGGTCTCGTCTAAAAGAATGAGGATGATGCCCCAAGGATCTACATATGTTATTTTAGACCTCTCCACAGAAGTAGCAGGGAATTGGGTTGTCACCTATGTTTATTGAACCATTCTGCAGAATTTGATAGCTGTAATGTGATTTTTCTATTACTCTGTATGACTGTTCTGCAGCTAGTGGGGAAATTATTATTTTATAGCACACTCTGGTAGAAGGTGAGAGCTCACCACTGGCAACAGCTGGAGGTGTTCTGCCTGCAAAAATACTGCTTCCACAGGAAGAGTCCTCCAAGAAAAACTGAGGAGGGGACTTCTGCCAGTGGAGACACAGCTTAGCATTGGGATGTGCGCAGTAGCTCAGCAGACAGCTGAAGTTTCAGCTTTCTGATCGACTTCTCCAGCGGAGGAGCTCCCTCAGTGCCTTGGCGGTCCAATCATGCTGCCTCAGCACAACGCTTGGCTTCCAGTGGCGTGGGAAGGAAAAGAGGACACTGGGAATCAGCTCTTGTTTTCTCTCATAGCACACAAAGCATTGGCACTGGCGAAATGCAGGTCACCATGCAAATTTAAATACTAACAAAGAGTTTGTTTTCTCAGGAAATACTGAGCCTAGGATGGAAAACAAATTTTTTGAATTTGGCTTTTGACATCTGCTGTAGAGACAGCTCATCATGAAACTGCAACAAGATGCACTTCCAAACCGAAGCAGAAAATATATTGGTTCATCTGTGACACACAAAAGGCCTATGCAGCCCATTTCATGCTTGCTTAGGGCAGCAACAGACATGGAACCAGAGACTGGATGCAGGACTGAACTTCTCACAGTCCTGGATGTGTTTGGGTAAAGGCTTTGGCTCAGTTTGTTGTGCCAAAAATCAAGCAGGCCATGAATCCGAATTTTCCCAAAGTTCAAATGCAGCCGTATTCAGACTCCTCAGACCCTTGCTTATTTGGCACGTTGTGACATCTACACACATACAGGGACTCATTTAAACCATCCAAGTCAAATCCTCCTCCAGCCACAAACGCATAAAATTTGAATACTTTTTTTTTTCAGACAGTTTGGCTGAAATTAGACCTTTTTCACAGCAATAAATAACAGAATAATTATTTTTACTTCCTACACAGGAACTCAAATGTTTGATTCATTTTGCTCTTTTTGGCAGAGCTGATAGTTCTGAAATAGTTTTCCCTGGCATCTCAGCAATAACAGTTCCCATTAACCCTGAAGACTCCTGATGACCTAAATTCAACTTCAGGATATTTAATTTCTCCTTCTCCCTCTCACCCACATGGGAATGCGAGATGAAACATAACACAGCATTGCAGTGATTAGAGCCTAACTTTTCTTTTAACTGTCTCTAGTGTCTGTGCAATAGCTTGAGGTACTTCACATCTGTCTTTACATAGAAATATGCTTGTTTTTCACTTGGACATTGTTTTTGATAGAATCTGAGGATTTTTGGTATTTGTCTAGGATTTCCTTACCCAACAGGAAGAGCCGAGAACTACTGTGTTTTGCTCAGAGGAAATAAACTGATCATACCCTCATTGCACCTGAAAATCCCAACCCTTTCTGGAGCCCACAGCTCCATGCTTCCTGGAAGCTCTGGACTAACTGTGCCCACACTGAACAGAGGGTTCTTCAGTGAGCAGTAAGCCATGTGCAAATCAAAGATGTTGGTGTTAAGAGCCTGCACGGAGTGGCTGTACAGCTTGATGCTTCCCAGAAACCTCAGAGAGAGAGAGTGTGTGCAGCACATACCTGTGCCTGGGAACTGCCAGGTTCCACTCACCACTGGCAAATTCTGGGGTTTAATGAGAACTACTGTGCTGACAGATCTTTGGCAGCGGAACGGCATGGGAACGGCAAAGACATGATTGTTCTCTGTGGTGTGACTAGACCCACATGCTTGCCTGCCCTGGCCTGTCCCAAGCCACTTGAGTTTTGGTGGCCTGTGTGGCACACGTTTGTCTCATTGTGTATCTGAGCTGGTTCAACCACCACCAAACAAATCCAACCCACGCGCACCTTCATCTCTCAGCTTCTGACTGGTTTTATTGTTCGTGCACCCAAAATGATACAGCAATCTCCTTCTGGGGATATAGGTATATATATTTGGGATAAAGAAGTAGAAAGGTAGACTTTGTTAATTTAGCCCCTCTTTAATAATTTGTGAAGAACTCAGGAATTGCATAGCTCTATATGGAAGAGATAGTGGGGTGAAGCACAACACTACAGGCTTTCCCCAATGAACACAATCGTGATGATAGTTAGAACAGCAGAAAACAACAGGGAGCAGACCAGCATGCTGGGATAATGCTTGGAATATCTTCGGTGTCTCCACATTACAGGTGGAGAACTCTTGCATCTGTTTGACTGTCATTCTACCAGCAAATTCTTCCAGTTTCTGTGGTCTGGAATGATTAAGAAGCAAAGGATCTTCTTCATGTTGGAGAACATTTCCCACTGCACTGTAAAATACAGCAGAGTAGGTGTTTAGCTAAATTATTCTTCCACCCATGACTGTGTTTTCTCAGTCCTCATCCTGTCAGCCAACACAGTCTCTCTCCTACATTAATCTTTCCAGTTTGAACATTCTTTTTTTTTTAAGGATGTAGAAACTTTTCACGTGTCCTTTCAAGTGCTCTAGAGAAGTTGTTTGGAATGAGGCAACAGCAGGCACATGTTCCCTGGTATAAGTCAGACCTGTAGATGGAGATCCTTGCAGAGAAGATAAAGAGATAAGGAAGTCTGAGGGGGAAAAGAATCACTAATACTGGTACCTTTAGCTTTGTCTGGACTTAGATATTCTGACATCATCTACTGAAAGTATTGTGCTTTACTGGTTCTGCAGGGAACCAGTAAATATTCCTGGAAGTTTCTGCCTTACACAGGTAATTTAGGTCTTTGGTAGGCTGAGACACCTTCTGAACATACCAGTGTGTCTTCAGGAACCACAAGGACCCCAGGGAGACACTGATGTGTAGGCACTGTCTGCCAGTGTGTCTGTGTATCAATCTGCCGTGGAGAGGCTGTCACTGGTTTACCTATATGGTGGCTGAGAGGATAAATTATCAGAGATATTTAGAAGTGAAGGGCTAGAGCAGCATACATGATGGAGATGCTGCTATGCAAGAGTAAAAGATTATCTCTGTCTGTGTGCGGAATCTCAATCAAATTACACAGGCACGATCCAGCATCTGAGAATCATTTTCTCTAAGGATCATAATTGTAAAGTTTAACCAAATAAATATTGAAAGACATTATATAAAACTCCCACACAGGGCCCTGCAACCTGAAACATAAAATATACATACAGCAGATTCTGCTCACCACAAAACTATGCCAGGAATATAAGAGTATCTTTTGTACAGATTGGCTCCCATCCCATTCTGGGGTCAGAGACATGACGTCCCAATAAACATTCATGGATCGCTTGGAAATCACAGGCATCTATGAGCTGTCTTGCTTGCCCTCCCTTTTTTTAGCTGAACATTTAGTGCTGAGTTGATAAAGCCCCTCACTCCTTCCTCATCATTCTCGTCTCCTTAATTCCACCAAGTAATTCATACGGAGCAGTTTCACCAGCTAAATCATTTTTAAATAGTTAAGCCTCTTCTGGGGCTTTTAAAACAGTTGGCTATAGGACTGACTCAAAGTCTAATCTGTATCTCTCCTGAGAGGATACTTTTTTCTGCCTCCCACCTTCTTGATGACTGCAGGACCCAATAAATACAATACTTCCTAATGTTCTAGCTGCTTGCTTGCCTGCCGTCTCACAGAGGGAGCCACTATACTGAAAAAACAGCAGAAAGAAAACTCTATAAATTCAATCTTAGGCATTCAGAGCTTGTAAAACCGACCAAGGCATGAATTCTCACAGGCACTGTGCTCCTCTGTAGTGGTGAGAAGAGTAAAGCCCCCGCCATCTGAACCCTGAAGCCACATGGTATGTGCTGGCGGGTTCCCAGTAGCACCCAGAAGTAGCTTTGGCCTTTCTCGGTTTGGAAATTAGTGTGAATGTCTATTCTGCACCAGCAAGTGAGCAGAGAGTGGGCACAGCAGCCACACCTGGTTATCCACTTCTTTGGTCATGGTGTTTAGATGGCAATTGGAAAGGCAGGGCATTAGACAGCCCTCACATAGTTTCTAGGCCTGCTGTCTTCTCCATGGTAGCTGATGATATTTCTATACTGCAAGCATATAAATGTGCATCTGTCAAGTTTCTCCCACTTGTGTCTCCCATGAACACAGAAACTTAAAAACTCTTCACTGATGTATGTCCAATGTGGGGAAATTGCCATTTATTGTGGAGGTAACACACATCCAAAGTCTAGTGCTAGAAGACAGGTTCAGACTCTTCTATCTAATGCTCTTGTTCTACCTTTGCCCATCATAGATGTTAGATAATAAAAATGTTATTTCATCCTGAGTTACTTGTGTGGATTTCAGACACATCTATAGATCCTTCAAGCTACAGCAGCACAGAAAAATAAAAACATTATTACTTTTCACCGTGAATGAAAATCTGGGTATTAAGATAATGGATGGCCAAAGATTGGAAAAGGTAGAACTGGAAGACTAGATGATGTTTGATTCATTCCTCTGTATGGCTTTGGGAGAGTTTACTAGCATGCAAATGGGACAGGTGGATAGGGACTTGCACTCACCTAAGTTCATGGTCATGAACTATTTCAGTATTTTTTGTCAGAGGTGTATTAGGAAATGCATTAGAAGGACTGTTACATCACTGCGTGTATCTGGTGGTTCTACTGCTATGAAACTATTGTTCTCTCTTGCAGACAAGCCTCTCCTTCAGAGGGGACAGGTGACACAAAATGTGGGGACATCTCCTTTCTGTACTGACCTGCACAAAAATGGAGGGGCTGGCAGAGTTAGCTGAAGAAAAGAGATGAGAAAGGCATCTGTGCCCAGTTTGTAAAGATGGGCATGACCTGTCTTCAGTCACATTTCTGGGAATGTGAATGATTTCAAAACTTTGGAAAGTGCTCTGCAATCTGAGTATAAAACACATGGTCAGGCAGGTCAGTCAGTTGTGCTGGGCACTATTCCAAGAGCTTTTGGGACAGATGGGCTTTCAGGGACAGAAACTGAATCCTGAACTCTGTGGCTGGTAAACATCCTTGATGTGCTTAGATCTGCCTTCTTCTGACTTAACCACGTGCAGATCTGGACCTACTGAGGCACTTGGGAGCCCAGTCCTGGGAGGACATGGTTACACAAACCCAGCAGTAGCCCAGCCAGTACAAAGCCGTTGGATGAGTCACAGGCTTTGTGGCACACAGAGGCTGCAGATGGAGATTCTTGTTCACGCCGAGAAATGTGGCCTTTTTCAGTACTCGCTGCCATCTGGAGACACAGAAACCAAATCCAACTGGCATGTGTTAAAACCCCTCCACCCTTTTGTATGGTTTGGTCTTGCAAATTGCATTTATTTAGCAAAGGAAAAATGTCTTAATTGTTCTGCAAGTGTGACTAATGGTAATTAGTCCTATTCTGCTGTCAGGAAAAGGGCCACAGTTGACTGTATGTAAGTCCTTGAAGCTGCCCTGTTTTATACAATGTTTCTAGACTTTTGCCAGCTTCAAAGCTAGCATTCATTGGCCATCCAAAGCTCTCTGTGGTTAGCAGAAGGACCTACAGAGGCAAACTGCAGCAGTCTCAAATTCAAGACTTCTAGAAGCTGGAGAAACCGAAGAATTCTGAACACAAAAGAGTTTCCATCTAAACAGAAATATCTGTGTTTCTCATCCAGCCTGTTGAGGTTGATTGCTGTCTCCTTTAGCACTGTGTCCCTTCAATGGTAGGAGACTTCATAATTTCTAGGTTAGATGGCAGTAATATGCCCTTTATATCCAATCTGAAGCTGGTAGAGAGTGCCACATTTTGTTTCTTAAGCATAACTGTCTGAGCCAAACAAATTGTGTTGGGATCCCCCTCATTGGGGAGACTATCCTTCTTTCAGTGCATGGAATTTAGAAAAGGCATTTTCTACACTGCTGGAAATGAACAAATAAGTAATGTGTCTGCTGAGGGACAAGGAAAAGTTGGGATGTCAAATCTATCTACAGTTCCATTTAACATTTGTTTTCTTAATCCTCCTGCTTCCATCTCTGTCTATGCCTTATAATGCATTCAGCACTGCAGTTGTGTGGTGTGTGGCCAAGAGCACAAAGATGTGGCTGAGAAATGCCACATAGAAATATAATGTTATCAACATTCATGGTCTTTGTGTATGTCAAAGAAGCCTCTCCACAGAATGAAGATGGGACAATGCATGGATGCAATTCCTTCTCCTCCTTACATATGATGTAAATTAAAATTCATATTTAAAAGGAATGATTTCACAGAGTCTGAGAAGATAGGATCAGTGTAGTTGAGGAAAGGAAGCTATGGGGACGTAGAATAACTTAACAGATAGATCTATTTGTGGGAAAGTCTCAGAAAAGTGGAAGACCTCTCTACAGCCTTTGAAATTGAGATCATCAAAGCAATGAAGAAAATTCATTAGGGCACAAACATCTGTGACGAAAACAGAGGTGCATGGGAAGAAAGCTCTTTTCCCAACAGCCTTCTTACAGAAAGAAAGGGGGACAAACAGCATTTTCTTCTTTTTCCAGGCATTCCTCTACCAAGAAGTCAGCTGACTACTGTATGTGGGATGTGATCCCATCCTAAAGCCACACTCAGCTTCACTGTATTTGTGCTACTATCTTTATAGCTGCTCCTGTTGCTTATCGAACTTGACTGAGAACATAGGACCGGTAAATCAAAATTGACAGTCTAGGAAGCAAAGCAGTCATGTTTCAGCCCCAGTCAAGTGCTTTCTCAGGAAGAATTTGCAAAACAACATGTTCCACATCTCTTTTTGGCATAGTTATGAAGGAATAAGCAAACAAAAGGAGCAGCATGTCTTCTGTCCACTCTGCAGCAGCAGCTTACACAGATTTTCTCTTTAAAGAGAACAAAGTTACCAAGGTCATAGATAGATAAGTAAAATCCTGAAATACGTTGGCCTGCTTTATAGATGCCATGGAATTTGGAAACTCTCTGCAACTAAGAGTACTGCCTGATAGATAAGTAACCCTCTGCTATTCTTTCCATGCAATGGCTATGCTCAGAAACATGGGCAGGGTTGTGGCCCTTCTGGGGATGCCACAGGCCTGCCTTTATTTCCTCCTCAACGTGCCTGGCCTTGCTTTTGTAGCACATGGACTCAGAGTATAAAGACAGCCGAGCTCCGAATGATGCACGTCAAGGGTGCGGCTTCTTTGCCATGGGCAGCAAAAGCTCATTGCCAACTTTACTGGATTTTCCAGTGATCTTATGTAGAAACAGCAAATTAGCGACTGATGCGAGTCAAATCACATCACTGGATTTCCTCAGATCTGTGTTGCTCCTGCCATTTTAAACCATGTTCCCTACACTCTAAGGAATGTGCTAACTGCTCTCAGACCTACCTGTACTTTGTCAACCACACAGCTGAGGCCTTGAGCCTAGTTCAGGCCTGACTGCAACCAAATGTTCTTTGCTTCTTCTTCATGAACATCAGTCTGTAGACTCTGCCATTCACTCATTCTGTATTTTCTCTTGCTGTAAAGGGATTAAATTATAGGTGAAGTGATTAGAAACAGAAGGGAACTTGGCTTTAATGATCTGTTCTCTGTTCACAAAATAACTCATGAACCATTCACTGATACCTTTTGATTTGCAGACCTTCCTTGCAGGCTCTGAGTCAAATCAATGATTGAGAAGAGCTCAGAAAGGAGACATTTTTCCCCCTCAAAGCAGTGATATTGGAAAAAGATGTGGCCCTCTGCAGCTGTCATGGCCTTTGATATCCAGCTACATGTTGTTTCCATATTGCATAGTGAACTGTGAGACCAGATGATCTCCATAAATAGTGCAGGCTTGTGATTTCCTCAATTACCATTCCAACAGAAATTTCCAAAGGGTTGATGCACCAGGGAGCATTCATGAGCACAAGGGGACATCTCAACTTTCAAAGTACTCATGGGCATGGATGAGAGATGTCCCAATGTGAGAGGCAGTCTAGACATAAGCATCTAACCCTGCACAGAACTTTGTCACTTGAAAATAAACCTAGAACAATTTACATTATGAAAGAGTCTAGAGCTGGGGTTCTTGGTGACTAGTGTTGTTAAGATGGTTCATTTTTTCTCATCCAAGGCTGTTTTACATGTGAGACTTTATTCTCAACATGATAAACTGTGCACATTGACTGTGAAGATTCCTCTATTACCTCTTTCTACAAAGTCCTTCAAACATCTTTCCAGAAAATTCCCATGAGGAGCTTTAATTCTACAGTGATGTTGTTGCTGTTCTAACAGAAACTTGTCAGATATTTTTCCAATACCTAAGAAAGGCCCTGAGAAGTCCTTTTCCCAAAGAGCACTCAATAAGTCTTTCCTCACCAAGACATTGACCACAGGAGTGAGAAGCACATATGACTTACTATCGTCTTTATACTAAATAAAATTAAATGCAGTAAATTTCCCTTTCCCTGTTACAAATTTACACCTTTGCACTTCCTCTACCAGTGGCTGTAAATTAATTTCCAACAGACAGACTTGTCTGGTCTCCAAAAATTCTCCTTCCCAATGAAAGACTGCATAATCTCCAAGCAGAGTCTTTACCAGGTTAACTGAAGGCATCCTTGAAAGACTGAGCCTTCTGAAAGGACCTAACAGAGTGTAGTGAATGGTGATGTTTTCAGAGAAACAGCAGAGCAGGATGTTAATGTAGACAGCACTGGCAGAGCTGAGCAGATGGGAAGGTGAGCTGGAACAGATCAGTTATTCACTCGGACCCTGGCTGAAAGCTGGTTATACGGAGAGTTGTGGGTAAGGTATTTATAGTCCAGCCTCAAAACTCAAAATCTTTTCCAAGTGGGATAGTTTACATAGTCAAATGAATTGCCATTAATTACCTGTATTTTAGTTCTAAGATGCTTTGATTAGGTTTGAGGGGGTTAATGTTTTTTGTTTTTCTTTTTTTGTGTTTGTTCTTTTTAAAATCTGCTAATTATTCTTAAACAATATCATGCTGTGAAATTTTCTTACTGAAAGATAAAAGATATGAGAATTCCCACCTAACTGAGAACAGATTTGTGTCTAAAGTCATCCCCCAGTCTTGCCTCCCACAGGCAGTTCCCAACAGAAGAAGTGGTTGGGTTTCCTTCTTTCCGTTTCTGAGCTCTACATACCACATGCACATAGGTTCTTGTAGTTATGCCTTTAATTTGAGGCCTGACATGAGAACATGTGGTACCACAAAACCCACCAAACACAGCAACCCAAGGATTGGCTGCAGAAATCACAGAGGGCCTGGAAAGCTCAGTGATAGCAACTGTGAGAACCTGTACAGCATCTCACTGGAGGGTAGGTGCATCTTCTCAGAAAGAGACGCAAATTCATAGACACACTTCCCAACATTTCTGTGTTAATTCCTGTGCCCAAAATAGACACCGTGTTCAAAACTGCCTTTTGTAGTCTGGTATTACAGCTGCATTATAAAGCAGCCTGGGGACATCATAAAAGAATGACATGTCAGATCTCTCTGTCATACCCTCTCTGATGGGTTTTCACTTTGATACTTTTCACTTATGTTTTGTCTGATGTTTGTATATATTCAAACACTGAAGCATATTTCTGTGACAATGCAACTATTCCTTTAGAAGGGATATGTTTTTTTCTGTATTTTGTTTATTTCTAACACTATGATTACCAGGATCCTGGTCCATACATTTCCATGTTTGATTCTTGCATATGAACACATTGGAACTATTCCCATGATTTCCCACTGCCTAGAGCCTAATTTGTAATGGTTTAAAACGAGGGGACAGTGCCTTTTTCTTAGTGTGGGTTTTGTTGAACTTTCAGGAAGAACTTTGCTGCCATGCGACCTGAGACAGAGAAAATGTTGATACCAATAAAATCTTAGCAGAGCATGCCAAGAAAATCAGCATTCAGTTTACCTAGGATATCCCAAAGGAAACATACAGTTAATACTGAAGTTTAAAATATCTTAGCCTTGGAATCTTAAAACTCCATCAGCACTTGGAAGAGGGGGAAGAAAGAGTAACAAAAAATTCTGTTAAACAAGGAGGTTAAATACACACATATGCAAAATGTAGCACAACTCAATGGATCACTTTTAGCGGCTACGATTTTGTCTGACATGGGTTTTGCTCTTGATCTCCTCATATTTGCAGCATTTCACAAAAAAAAAAAAATAATAAAACCTTCCCCTTTTTGAGAGTACCTTATAATGAAAACAAGAATATTTTGAAAGGAAAGAATAGGAAATGTTGACTGGAGTGTCCTGCTGCTTTCTAAGTAGTCCAGCTCCCAAGATTTATGTCAAAAGCAACAAAAGGTTGGAAATGAAAGAATGCCCTTGAAGTTACGCTCTGTAACTCAGCCAAGCGAGATGGATTTTCATTTACCTTGTCGAAAACCCAACATGAAAAAAAAAAGGTTGCAGATAAAAATCTTGCAGCATTACTCGAGATTTACAAATGATGTGACAAAATAACATGTGTTCCACTCATGAGAAAAAGTGCGCCATTCAGTGATATAATGGCTCCTGGGCTCAAGATAGGTGGTTCTTAGTTTTAAATCTGTGGAGCATTGGCTTGAGTTGCTGAAGTTGTGCCCTTTTGGTCTGACACAACTGTCATACGTGGCCCCTCAGTAGGGATGAGGAACCAGCAGAGAGGCAATTGAGATCTTCCTTTGCTGCCCCTGGTGCTCATAGGTCTTACGGCATCATTTGCCTGCTCCGTGTTTGAATTCAGCACGGTCCCATAGATTCCACTGGTGTCGGTGCTCCTGAATGTGAGAGCAGATATTGGAAGGGTTGATGCTGTGGGATTAAACAGCCAACAAGAGACAGAAGTTGAAATTAAACAGGTAAAAGGTAACAAGGCAGCTGTGTGAAGAGAGAGTTATTGCTTCAGCAAAGTCTCATTTCTGTACAAGTGTGGGGATGTCTCCATTGCACATTGCAGATTTTGACACACAGCAGCTTGAAATCAGAGTATGAACGGGCTCCCATTGGCTTCTGTTGATTTTGGACTTGCAGCACTGGCCTTAGTTGTGTTTTTTCTTAACAACAGCAGGGTCCAGAAGTCATTGTGCTGAGGTGTTAATGATTTCTCTTAATCCAATCGATTCAGCAAACACACTAAAACCTGGAAGCAGCTTTCTTTCCTTGGGAGCCCAGGCCTCCCAGTCTTGATCAGGCCCACAAGGAAGCCCACACTCCTGGTGAAACACGAGGCAGGTTGTGTTAATACCTGAAATAAGAAGCACATGGTCTGAATGGATCAATAGTTCAAGACTGATTATTAAGTGAAGGCTGTGCCACATGAATAGCACAGGCTCTTTCAGTAGGCTGAAGTGTGCAGTGTGTAGTTCAGCCTGCTCATCTTCAAACTCTTCACTATTTTTGCTCTTTCTTAACTTACCTGTTTCTCAGCCTACAGTAACAATACCTAGACAGCAACACCAGAAAAGGCTGCCATGATTGTACTGATTTTTGCAGAGCACAGGTGAGGGAATGGCACATGGTTTATACATTTATCTTCAGTTTGAGCTGTTCCATGTATGAAAGAACACTTTGTTCTCCAAGAAGTAACTACTGTACTGACATAATGCATATATAATTCACCATAGACTATTATATATGTATTAATTCAGCATGATAGTGTATCTAGACAGCTAGAATTTAGAATTTCAGCTGTATTGAAAATCTCATCTTCTGTTTACAGTGTAATTCAAACCTTGACAGTAAGCACTCAAGTGTCTTCTGCCAGTGTAGGGTGGCAGATCCCTCTGTGTGCCTGCAGAGATCCAACTCCCTCCTTGCAGCTTTTCTTACAGCAGAAGACCTAGCTGCTATAAAGACCTATCTCCATTCAGGATACAGTTAAGTCTTCTTTCCAGAAAGGATACCAAATGGGCCTGGTTCTTGTTAAAAAACAAAGCAGTAGTAACAATTTTGTGGCCAGAACATTCATCCCAGGGGACGGATTCTAGGATTACCTTCAGGAAATCTGAACTACCACTCCAGGAAAGTTCTTTAACCAATACCCATCATCATATAAAAATGAGTTTGCTCTGCTTAAGACTAGTATTAATGGCTCATGAGTCTCCAAGGCTTTAGGTAGCCATGTTTAGGTACCCGCTGCCAGATCACAGCAGAGTTCTAGATGTGAGATAAGTTTATCTCCATAGGCAAGATACTCCTAAGTTGTGTTTTCTGCTAATTCCAGAGCCTGAAAAACTTTCAAGCTAGTGAAGATGGTAATTAAGGGCTAGTCACTAATAGATTTGCAAGTTCTGAAGAGTGAGTAAATTATATGGTGAATTTTACTGTGTACATTTTACATAGAAAAATCCCAATTTTAGAGGATTTAAGGCTAAATGGTCCTTAGCCTCACATCTTTCTTCCCAGCTACCTGTTAAGCATTTTACTGTCTTCGGTGTCAAAGAATCTAAATATCTCTTACTTTAGACAGATTCAATCGATGGAGCTTTTATATGTGTAGTATGATTTTCACTGCTTCATAAAGTAAATAAGATGGGTAAACTCATAAAACTCTGCCCTGAATGCACACCCAGCCACTTGAAAGGCAGAGAGAAGGTATGAATTCCAGTTTACTTCCTTGCTTCTCCTTCTGTAATGGACCAAGCCAAAAGCCTTCAGTCAGTCCAAGTAGCCCTGAACTGTGAGGAAGTTCAGAACCAAAGTCTTACAAGCCAGGCCATTTCTAATTATTTTTATTGCCTCATTAAATTTATTATGTTGAACCATTTCTAGTGACCTCATTAACTCTCAGCAAAGAGTTTGTCACGTACAATCCTTAACAGATGTCAGATTTCAGGCATTGCAAAGTCAGTCATCTGGTCCTTCCCCCAACAGGCACAGACACTTAGGTCTCCAATCCTGTGCTCTACTCTCTTTCAAGAAGGATTTAATTTTGATGATGCTGTATTACTGGGAAATTTGCTGCAATCCTGCTTGGGCCAGTTTTTATGCTTTCATCCTCTAGCTATGTCCCACATATTTCTTCTCATCTGCCTTGTTTCCTTCTGCATGTATCCAGATGGGTTGTATACTAGAACTGCACTCTCTCCTGTGGAGAATATCTTCTGGCTTCTTGATTCAACCAGGGTTTGCAATGCCCTATTGGGCTTAGGCTGTAAAACCCCTCTGTGATATGTGCAGCTGGGCTCAGAGAGCAGATTTCACTCGGTTCTTTCTTTATCCATGATTTAGATGGCTCGGATAGCATGACAATTAAATGCTGGGGTTCTGGACCACAGCCTTCAAGGGCTGTCAAAAGGGTTTTGAGTCACTCTGCAGCTGAGAGCAGGATGTGGCACTGACAGGATCAAGAAGGAAGGAAGGAAGCTCCCATGTGAACCTGAGACTCAGCCAGGTCTCCTACCACTGGCTTGCTGGGTAGGCAACAAGCAATGCCAGACGTCTGGGGGTGAACATACGGCAAGGGTTGTTTTTGGTCTGCAGTCATCTCCTGTTCCCAGAGCAGGAGATGCAGACATTGCTCCAGCAGGCTGCATCCCATGGATTGACACAAGAACAATCACTGAGGAGGCCAGTGGTCCATCCCTCTGTTCAAAGCCAGCCTACATCAAATGTCCAGGATAATGGTAAAGGGAATAATACCCCTCAGGCTCTGCTATGATACAATTCACATGGTTTCCTGTACTGAGCATTTAACATTTCTTGATAGATTTGGGCTTTTTTTCCCCTAAACCCACCGTTTTGAACTGTTGGAAACCTTTACTTTCCACAAGCTCCTGCGACGAGTATTTCCACATCTGAATGAAGAACCACCTTTTTTCTTAAAGCTGTCTTCAGCTTTCCAGTTTGTTTTAATCTTTCCTATTCTTGAGTTGAAGGACTGTGAATAATTACACTGTTTTCATCTTCTGCAGACTCGTCCTGATTTTGCAGACAACTATTCCTCCTCTTCTCAGTCATTGCTTTTCATGCTGTCCCTGTATCAATTTCACATTTTATTTCTGGTAGGTTAAGAAGTGTAACAGGCTGAGGATCAGGAAGACTTTTCAATAGTATTGGGGGGAAGGAGAAACAAGAGATGGGGAGGAACCTGGGCAGCAGTGATTAGATTACACAGTTTGTTGTGAAGGTGCTGCAGCTTTTTCCTGAAAGACTTTCTAGTCTTCTAACTTATATTTGCTACGTTTCAGAAGCTGTAAGCATATAAAAAGGGGAGGACAGATATTTATGCAAACCTCCAATTTCCACATAAAACTTAAGCCCATTTCTCCTCTTGCCTTTCATAAAAGTTGGTCTGTAACGTGGTGCTAACTTGAATGATTGCAGGGATTATGAGGTGAGATGGGTCCAGTTCTTAGTTCATCTCACTTCTTGGTTTTATAGAGGTGCAGCTCTCCTGGATTTATATCTGATTTACACCAGGGCAGATGGGAGGAAAGTCAGGCCTATTGTTTTTTTCACTCTGCTTTTGACAGTGCTGAGAATCTTCATGCTATAAAAGTGTCCATGCTGTGCCGTTTTCCATCTGTATTGCATATATTGTATCTGTCATGCTGTTTGGGAAGAGCTGATATTTCTGGCAAACTTTCCTTCTTGTTCAACTCCACATATAGCATCACAGCATAAAAAATAGCAATGGATGGGAAAAAAAATATCTGACTCATGGGAAATTCACATACTTGTTTTATCCCATGTACGAGCGGAAGAGGAGAGTACCAATGTTTCCCCCAGCAGAATAAAAGGTGTTATCAGACTTAAATTATTTCTCATCCAAATGTAAGGAGAATCCTGAGACACTGGAACATTTCAGTCATAGGAGGCTCAGATTAGTTTCTTATGGCTGTAGTTGTCTAAAATGTCTTCTAAAATGAATGAATGAGGGGGATGAGCCAGTCTAGAAGGGAAGTCCTTCCATTCTGAGCACCACAGCTCAGATACAACAGATCACTGCATGTTTAAAGATAACTTTGCTTGCTGTCCTGGCTAGACAAGGAACCCAGACATCCTGTTTGACTAACTGCTTGCCCTCCAAATCTTTTTGGAGGAGATAGTGCTCAGCTGAGGAGAAGACAAGGTCACAACAAACTCAGAGCTACGTCTTCCCTAAGAAACGTATTGGCTGATACAGAGGACAACATTGAACAGAAATATTTTATCTTCATTTTTTCTGGCAAAGGAAAAATCATCTGAAAGCCAACCATTTCATAGGGAAGACTTTCGAATGAGATGACACCCTGACTTCTCATGGGAAAATTTTTCTCTCAAAAATTAAGAAACAGCTTCAAGAAGTTAAAAAAACAGAGTAGAAAACAGTTTGCTAATGAAGCATACAAGAGGCAGCTGATAGATTGAAAGCCATAATATTCTTGGCTTCCACAGCCAAAATTCATGAGGGCCTTTTCTTTCACACTGGCACTGACTTTACCCATGCAAAATTTATACATCCAATCTAAGCAATGTTTGATCTCCTTCCATGCTCAATATAGAGACACAGGCACCTCTGGAGAGAGACTCATCTCCTTGGTTTTATAACTGTGTTAAAATCTGAGGAATTTGCACAGCTCGGAGTAAGGAAGATGCATCTGATAAGGAAGTTTGCACCATTTTAACTCCACTAAAATACTTGAGTCATTCCCACCATCAGTTTATAAAAATGCTATGAAAGGATAAGCTACTTAGTACAAGATATGTTTCCCACCCTCAGAAGAGGCAGGGAACACAAATCCCCACAGATTTTCCCCAAAATTAAGAGGTCTAGTGAGAGACAGAATGAGGGAGACCTAAAAGAATTCTTGATTAGATCTATTACCTGCAGCTGACAGAAATGTTCTTAAATATAATTAACCAGCATTGCTGTGTTAAAAAGCAGCTTCTATCTCCAGACATGGTGCAACCTTTAATTTCCTTGGATCAAATTTGGGTGGATTTTGATTGATTTTGATTTTCACTGATGTCAACCTCCTGGTGGTAGCAGTCTAGAGGCTGAAACAACGCGTCTTGGTGGCTGTAAAGTTTCACTGATCCTACAAACCATCCTCTGTGATGCTGAAAACCTGACTACTCATTTGCAATATGGCAATGGGGAGAGCAGCAGTGAGGTAGGAATCTGGGAAAACACGCAGTGAGGCAGCCTGCCATTTTCCCAAAACACTGTGCCTGCTTCATGGTGACAGGAGTAGGAACAGATAAAAGACACGTCCCTGGATTACTGCTGGTCCTTGGAAGGGGTTAGTGTGTGCCACACCCAGTGGCCTCATTTTTTTAGCAGGCTGAGGGACATGTGGGAGCTGGTATCCTTGCAAGGTGTTCAGTAAACTCTGATTGCTACCCTGTGACTTAGGTTGAGTTTTGCCCCTCAGTGACCCATAAATGCACGCCCTGGGGTCTTTCCCCAGAGTATTTCAAATGCCTTTACTGACTGACTTAAGTAAAAAATCAAAGAGGCCTTATAATTTCAAAACCTGTGAGTATATTCTTCACCCAAAGCTGAAAGTTCAGGTACTGTTTATTCTGTCCTGCCCAGGGCTTGCTCTTTTTGTTTCGCACTGAATTTCTTTCCTGCTAGACATTGTCCACAAGCTAAAGTTTTCTTTGGAACGGCAAATGGGAAAGGACCACCTGGGTTGGGAATTCCTGTCTTCTGGAATTGCAGGCTGCTGTGCCAGTTTCATAATTTCTTTGTCAGAAAATAAGGCTGCAGTGCTGGCTGGGAATGTGTAGACATGCCCCTCCCTTTTGCTGCCAGCTGTAGATGGACACAGACAATAACCTCTTTCCAAAATAAGGTGTGTTGTGCTGTACTGACCAAGGTCTCTGCCTATTCCTACCAGGACCAAAAGGCAGCAATAAATACATTAACAATACATGCATGTAATCCTGGAAATGTTAGGAGGGATGCTCTACCGAAGGCAACAATCTGGTGTTTGACTCCAGCCCTCTGTAATCCCAAGGAACGAAGGCAGGGATGAGGAAGGAGCAGGATTGGGTCTATGGCACTGTGTCATCCCATGGGCCACTGCTGCTGGGCATATGGAGAAGGGAGCAAGATGCCCACATGAGCTGCCATGGCCATGTCTGTGTCCTGTCAGAGCCAAGGAGTGAGGCCACAGCACAGGCATGTCAAACACATTGTCAGAAGGCGCTGAAGTGGCTGGGTTTATTTTAATCTGGAAATGTGGCCCTTGCTGCCTTTTATGATGTGCCAGTCTAAGCTGCCTCTGGCAGCTGTGAGAATATTGGTTTTGGCAGACAGCTGCACGTAGCAGCAGACTGGAAGGAGTCAGCAACAAATGTGATAAAAGGGGAAAGTTGCTGATGCCAGGAGGAAAAGCACAAGGTCCTGCTGATTACCAGAAACCCTTCAGGAGCTGCGAGGAAGAGGAGGTCTCCTCTGACACTGGGATGGGTGAACAAATAATAACCATCCCTCTCCCTCTGACTTCCCTTGAAGTGCCCCACTCCACATGTAAGCACACTGGCTGGAGAGGAAGGATGCTCCAGAGGAGAAGGGCAGAACTCATGAAAGTTGCCTTTTCATCTGACATTTGGCTGAATTGATCATCTTTGATAAGAAGCACTGGGTACAGGCCACCAGGAGAGCTGTAGGAGCTGAAGATGTCCAAACTAAAGGCTAAAACCACGTATGGGACCTAGTCAGTGCTCTATTAACTGATCCAGTATTTCCCAGTACTAGTTTTATTGCAAAGAGAAAAACTCCTGTCTCTGTTCTACTCTTACAACCCTCCTCTGTAGTTTCAGGGTTGGCTTTTTGGTTTTTTTGGGGTTTTTTTCCTGTCAGTTAGATAACAAGCTCTATGAGACCATGATTTTTAATGTGTTCTGTGCTCACAAAGAGGGTAGGATCTTCAAAAGGTCTCAAACCCTTGGGAATGTTAAACAGTGATGATAACAATATGAATGCCTATGAAATTCCCACAGTTCCTTCTCTAACCAGCCGGCTGTACTGAGAACGCTCCTCAGAGATGAACTCTGAGAGTGGATCCCTGAAAGGAGGAACAGTTTAGATGCCAGCTTGAGAATCCATCCTGCTTTTTATCATTGCTGTTACCAGTTACATACAGAAATGAACGGAGCTGTTTTTTTAGTCAACCTGCAACTCAGATCTCCTCAGGACAGGAGGTTTTGATGCAGCACAAGGCTGCCAGCTGTAAAGGGAAATTTCCAGGCAGCATTGCTAATGTTGCAATGAGAGGGAGCATCCATGAGGCAAGACAGGATTCTTCAGAAAACAGATTTAAAGGTCTGTTCTTCTAATTTCAGTATGAGAAAAAGTAGAAAAAAAAAAAAAAGAGGTATAGAAGCTCTTTGTTGATACACTTATAGGTTCATTTTGCAAACTGAAGACCTTTAGGGGAGATACAGATAAGTCTCTGAAGCATTTATACCTTATCTGAAACAAAAGCACACTCTGAACCTATCTGAGATATGCCTGAAATTAGCTTTCAGAGAGGAATTTACAGCCTGGAACAGTTTACAGAGACAGCTTTCCAAGAAATAAATGTAGGAATAAATATTTGCCTCCTTTCTCCAAATCTCCATACTAAGACTCGTGCTGAAATAATTATCTTCCCTTTTAAGTTGTATTTATTCAGAGATCTATGGGGCATGAAAAAAACCAGCCCAGATTTATATAACAGACACCTTGTGTTCTTGTGTACAGAGGAGCACCACAAATGTTAGTCACCCCTGGCATGTTAGATCTGTCACTTCATGGCAATTCTGGAGAGTGTATTTAGGAACAGAATAGATGTGGTAAAGTTTGTTGCTTACGATGCTAGATCAGAGCGGTTTGCTGGAATGGCTGCTAGTGACACAGATGGAAATAGCATGCATACCACAAGTTAAAGACCTGGTCGGTGGTTTTCATATACTTAGGCATACTTGCCAGGCATTCTTTTTTCCCAGCAATTTCAGATTTTTCAAACAGTTGATTTTAATAAAATAAAAATCACTATTTTGACCTGAAAACTATGCCTCCCAATATTTTCAAAGGCAACCAACTTCCTGAGAAGTTGTGCTTATAGACCTCATTCGAACATATTTTCATTAGAATTCTTTGAAAATAAAAGAAAAAATAAAAGAAAAAAGCAAAGCAAAGCAAAGCAAAGAAGCCTTTCATGCCAATGACCATCTTGAGCTGACTCTTGGTACTTAATCCCTCCATATTTCAATGTAGAGCCCTCTTGTCTATGGCTGAGGTGATGTTATTCCCACAATCTGGAAATGTGGTTCATGGCATTCTGCTCTTATTTACTGGGGGTGTTACAGCAATTTCCCATCACCAAAGTCTGAATTGTCCCAGCTGGTACTTGTGCATTTGGAGAAAAATTATTCCCATCACAAAGATAAAAACCAAGAAGGTGGCAGAAAAAGGACAGTGTGATGGTAGCTGCAAAATAGAGAAAAGAGGGGAAAATGATAAAGATGATGAGAAGGACTGAAAATAGAACTTCTGTGAAAAAGATTGACAGAAGTTGGATTGTTTAGTCTAGGAGAAAGACAACTGTGAGACAGTCATGATAACAGTCTTCAAATATGTTAAAGATTGCTGCAAAGAGGGAGGTAATGAACTCTTCTCCATATCCACTGGGGATAAGGCAAGAAATAATGGGCTTAAATTGCAGTAGTGGTGGTTTGGGTTAGACAGGAGGAAAACCTTTTTAAGGGGATGGAAAAAACACCACAGGGATAGATTGCCTGGATTTGGAGCCTCTGCCTCTGTAAGTCTTTAAAAGCAGGATGGAGGAATATTTGGCTGGTAACATCTCTCAGGGTCTCTAACTCTACAGCTGGAGGATTTTTCTGGTGGAGGACACCAGCACAGAACATTGAAGTGACTTTCTGACAGCACAATGGGTAACCTAGAGTAAGAGTAGGAATGAGGTTTGATAGCTTACTGAGCAAAATAAATAACAGTGGTAGGAAATAATATTAAATAATTACCCAACTGTGTGATATCAAATAAAAGGAAAACTGAAATTGAGCCAGATGTGTACATTTTAAAGATTTAGGTAGTTTGCTCATATGTGCTTTTAATAAAAGCTGACCAAAACACAAAAATTTCCAGTCTGTAAAGAATTGAAATATTTTGAAATGTCTTTATTCAGAATTGGCTTCAAGATAATATGTTCCATTCAATGCTGAAACATAATGTTAAATATGGAAGGGTGCACACATTAATGCACTGCAGGCTGATGTATATTCATGTTCAAATAGCAAATCAGAATGCTAGCACTCTCACATACATTTTAGCATTTAAAGAACAAAAAGAAAGAAAGAAAAATGATCAATTGTTATTCCTCTCATGCCAAAAATGTAGTTGTTGCAATCAGAAAGTTTTGCTGAACCAAGCTGGATCCAAATTTGCCTATTTCAAACATGTTTTTTGAGCAGCTCTGTCAATATATTTTTCATTATTACAATTTCTCTCTCTGCTAGAACAAATTCAGAATGGCCAGGAAAAAAAAAAAATACACAAGGCTTCTCTAACTGGAAGCTGTGTTACCTGATATAACCCCAAAAGGCCTGCTCCTTTCACATTTCCAATCAGCGAAATTACTGGGTTGTCATCTGTTTATTTTTGTATCACCATATTCAATGCAATGAAATCGGTTGCCCTCACTGAAAAGGCAAAGAACTGGGCTGGTATCCACTTAACATTCCCTTTTAAAAACACGTGCAGGGAGCACGATAACCTGAGCAGAAATGCCTGTGTGTGGATGGCTCTCTCATATCTGTCCGGGTGGGTGCTGTGCTGCCCCTTCTGTGGTGTCTCGTCCTGCAGTGGCAATCACAGAAAAACCGATGCACTGCAGGAGTAGCATTTTATCTTAATGTCTTTTGTCTGTCCACCTCTTTCAACTGGATGTGACAGTCGGCCATTAAAAGCCTGACTTAGGCGAGGTGCTTTGTACCAAGGGTTAGTAAAACGACCCAGCGTTTCCCAGTGCGTGCTGGGCCAAGCACTCCAGTGGAAAGGGCGAGAGTGGGAGAGCATGAGGACCAAAACTAGAGGTGTCCTGCTTGGATTGCGCCTGGACAAATCCTTCAGTGACCTTGCTCGTGCAGTAGCTATTTTGCAAAATAATTGCACTGCTCATCCGGCACCTTCCCCAGCCATTAAATTCCGCTTCAGAATGGCTCTGCTGAAGAATGTACCACACATGTGGCACAAAATGTACAACACGTATGAGTCTGATGTTGCTGTTATCGCTTCAAGGGTCTGACTGGCATATTGTCAAACATTTTACAATCTAACAAGTTGCCAAATACCTTCTAATTAAATAAACCGTTCCTTGCATAATGCCAAACAATTAAACAGGTTTATAGCTTTTAATCTAACACTGCATCTGGTTTAAAGGTCTGTTTTAAATATCAAAGTCTTCTGATCATCCAATGACAGCTGACAGCTGATGATGAGACATTTCATCCTCCCATATGGAAGTGGCTGGAGAATTCATGTTTCTTCTATTTTTTTTTCCTCTCTCAGAGTGTTCATGACAAGTTGTTCACAAAACCTTTTATGGACATGGCTATGGGGAAGCACCTCTGATACCCAAGATAGATTTCCTCATTATTTCCTTGAGAGCTTCCCTCCAGGATTTGGTGAGTCATTCCTTTGAACAAGACCATGCACCCATGGCCCCTTTAAGGAACGGATCAGAAAGTCTGGTAGCAGCTAGGCAAGGGTTGAAAGGACCCTCAGTGTCCAAGGTGATCCATCTGAATGTTCAAGGTGGTCCATCTCATCCCCAGACTCCACCACATCACTGTTTGCAACAGCTGGGCCAGACCTCATCAGAGGAGAAAAAAAAAGGTTGCTGAAGCTGTCTGGAGAGCTGATGTGAGGCAGGAGGCCTTAAAAGTGGTCCTGGATGAAAGCTGAAGATCATGGCTTGCACCTGAACTATAAAGAGAAATGTGCAGCCAGAACTCAGACATACAGTGGCCAGTAAAATCTGAAGTCTATTGACATTAGAACCCTAATTTATAGCAAATTTCACAGTGCAGGAACTGAAGTTGCTTTTTGCTTCTATGGCAACCACAGGGGCAGGTTAAGCAGCGTGTTCATTCAGTGAAACTTCTCTTTGCTGTACTGCATAGCTCCAGCAAGGTCTTTACAACTTATTATTAGTTTCTATTGTTACTTGTCTTTTCACCAAGGTATCCACTCAGGTAGAGGTTGAATTCCTTGTAGAAGGCAGGCCAGCACACCAAGCCATAAAGAAAACAATGGCTGGTACAACAGCAGGGCATGTAGCTGGAAGAGACAATGCCGGTACAACCAGCCTGGCCCAGCACTATTTATGCAGGTGTAAAAGGGCTCTTGCCATTGGAAATAGTGTAGAGTCATTGTATTACACATTCTTTCCTCTGTCGGCATCCTGTTTAAACAGGCTGAGTGCAAAGGGTGTCTGCTATTCATTTGCGGATGCCTTGTGATGATATGGAACATAATTGTATAATTTATGCCGAATAAACCAAGCAAGGGCTGCTGTTCAAGGGAACTAGCATGCCCCCAATGCACTTGAAATCCTGGAGCAGGCAGAAAAGATAACAAAGTCTGATCTTTTTGCTGCTCCCTATGTTAGGGCTGCTTTTGTGCAAGGGCAGAGGAAACTGTTAGCAGAAGAATGTGATTCAGATGTGCTTGGAGACTGCTGGAAGTGAGAAAAGCACAATGGCTCTGCAAGCCTATTGAGTAACTCCACCAAAGCCAATGTACTTGCCCGGGAATGAATATTGGCCCCATGACTCTTCTTTCTGTGTAGTGCAGCTCTTCAGATGTTTGTCAAAATGAATGTGCAATTGTTTGTTTGTTCAGAGCCAACAATGTCAGGCTGCATGTTATGGCCCTGTTGTGTTTGGCTTGTTCGTGACTTCTCTGCCTCAAATAATTTTATTTTTATATAGCTGGAGCAGGCAGGAGAATGCTGGGGCTTTGTGTTGTCTTGTAATGCGTGATTCAAGCATCGAATGTTAAACTTGGGGCTTGACTTAGAGGCAGTTCAAAAGAGAATAACTTGGAATAAACTGCTGATGCAGAGTCTTGCTTTCTACGTAATGGCAGGATGTTTGCATACTATGAAGCTATGAAAAAATCTTCTGGAATTACTACAATATTACCATCCAAAGAGATTTTCTGGCTTAAAACTATTACCTCCTGATTTTGACCTCCTGAGAAGGAATGCTAGTTGTACATTGAGGTAATAAACTCCCAGGCTTTTTATTTCAGTATTTTGATTTGGTTTACAAGAAATTTTAGGCTAGGAGAAAACAGTGAGAAATTAAAATGTGAAGAGGAAAGTATTCCAAACTGCAGTTGTTATGCTGCAATTGTCTCACTCCAGCCCAGTTCTTGTGAGACTAAACTTGGTTTTTCTTATTGTTCGGCAGCTTCCTTTAGAAAATCTGTCTCATGCACGTGTTTTTTTGTTCACTGTTTTCAACATAATCAGCATTCAATTCTTGTAACAAAACAATATTTGTTCAGTGTGCAACACTGAGCAGAGCAGCACATTAGATGTTTAAGAAAGGTGCACCCAGCATCCCCATTAGAGACAGGCGAAAAACAGATGTGAGAAGGTGTCCCCAAAATTACCGTTTGCTCAGCTGTTCCAATCTGATCCTATCTTCTGCTTGAAGTGGGATTTGTTCAATGTGTGTGAAGGAGATTCTGAGGATATTCACTGGGGCAAGGCAAACCTTTAGCTTGGTGTCCTGAAATCCATGAGGTTTTTTTTTTCAGGTGAAGATAAATGGCTGCTTTTTAAAGAGCTGCTTTGGTACTTTCCAGGAAATCTAAACCTCATGCCCTTGGCCCAGTCAGTCTCCCTTTTCCTGAATGTGCAGCTGTGTAGGTGTGCACTATAGGGTTTGTTCTGATTTATGAACAAAAAAACCCTTTTTTTTTTCTTTTTTTTCTTTTTTTTTTTTTTTTTAGGTATTTACATCCTCTGAAAGTTTAAGGATTTGGGTTTTTTTTTTCTCACTTTGACCCTAGTGGAGGCTGAAATCCAAATGTCAAAATAATGGTATTTACTGCAGGGACAGAGATGACATTTTCCCATCAGCTATATTAATGAACCTCATCAGAATGTGGTGTTACTTGGCAAAATAAATGCTCATGTCCTTGCTCTGAGAAATATATACATGTTGAGGCACAATCAAAAGCTGACATTTTCAGAAGATCATAGAAAGGGCATTCAGGCTGTTTTGCAATTGTGAGAAATATTGACCCTAAAAATGCCCAAGTTTTCATTATGAAAATCTTATTCCCTTAAATAATAATTCTCTTTTGTCTGTTGTCTCAGAAGGACCTCAAAACAGTCATTGCTAAACCTCTCAACATCTCAGGGGTGGAAAAATGTCTTGCTAGTGTGAGATCTGTTGCATTAGCAGCATTCCCAGCCATGCCTCCAGTCACACATATTGAGGATGCAGTCAGAGGCCAGAGTCACCAATATGGATCTGTCTGTCCTGACTGGTGGCGTTCTGATCTGAACATTGTTTCTGTTTCTAAATTGGACAGTGCAGCTAAACCTAGGCTGAGTCACTGATCTTTGTCTATTTGATCAAACACACTAATCCTTTCTGTGTGCTACAACATTGTGTTTACAAGTAAGCAAGGACATTTAACTGCTAGTGATTGTTTCAGATGTTTCAATTTCCTAATGTTTGAAAGTCAGTGCAGTGCAGAAGCTTGTAGGATCAGGCTCCTTGCAGATCAAATTGCCCTGACATCTGCAAAGTGATGTTGTGTCTGTTTCAAATTCAATAAAATTTACAGTAGGCATATCTGACCACAAAGTGCTCCTATCAACTGCTGTTCACTCCTGAAGCAAAAATCATGTTTCCATGTTTTTGTTTTCACAGGAAAGCATGCAGTACATTACACAATGTTATAGGATGGTAGGATAGGATGCCAGAAAATAAATGCAGCAGAAAGAGAGAAAAATCATGGCATGTCTTTTCTGTTACCGGTTTCTTTCATTCCGCTGCTGAGATAAGGATTGGAAAGAGGGCTTTGTTATAGCAGTTCTGTAGATATTCTGGAGGGGGTCTGCTTGGTGCAACACTACACTGTGCTTGAAAAACTGAAGCATGAGTCCTGCAAGGTGTCTGCCAGTTCAATGGATTAAACAGCAGCAGGGAACTTCTCCAATCAGCCAAGCCCTCTCCTCTCCTCTCCTCTCCTCTCCTCTCCTCTCCTCTCCTCT
>VZRN01001083.1:6225820-6250566 GCA_013397935.1 Dasyornis broadbenti | reverse complement strand
CTCCTCTCCTCTCTCCTCTCTCCTCTCCAGAAATTCTGGCCAAACTACTCTGATTTAAAATAAAAAATGGAAGTACCTGTAGAAAGGATGTGTATTTGTGTAGTAAATTCCAGAGCATTTCAGCCTGATTTCTGCAAAGTCAATTTGGTTTCAGGCATGTTAATCTCCACAAACTCCTTGTCATGAAAGACTTAGGGAAACCCTTCAGATTTGGGGTTTTGACTTTTGACATTCAATGATGAGATAAGATCACTGAGGTGGCAGGAAGGAGAGCAAGAGGAAGGTGGTTACAAGGATGGCTTGCTCGATCAAGTTGTCTGTTTGACAGTGAAAGTTGGGGCTGCTTCTGGAACACATTTTGGCACATACCAATTTGCAGCACTGTTATCAAATATTATGTGCAATTTTTACCTTGTCATCTGTGTATATGTGCATGCATGCTTAAGAAACATTTATTGTCGGGTAGCATTTTTTCTGGGCTGTGTTGCAGATTCAGGCCTCAAGAGATCTGGCTGTAGGCCGCTGGTTTACGGGGTGCTGCTGGGCAAGCCTTGCCTTTCCCTGTCCTTTGCTTTTCTCACTCTGTTAAAAAATACTGATTTTCCTTCCAATATGCAGAGAGGAATTACTGCTGATCAGGCTGGTGGTTGTCACTAGCAACTAGAAATAAGAAATGATAGCAGCAGGTGAAACAGGGAAAGGGCAAATGTCCCAAATAATTTCCATTGGCTGCTCCCACGAAGCCTGGGGAAAGGCTGTTGCTCTGCAGCATTTCTCCATTACAGCAGTACCAGCAGGTGCCTTCTGTGGAATCAGCCCTGAAACTGAAGGAGGAAAGTTATTGTTGTTACCTCCATAAAGAGGTGTATCACAGTCAGAGCAACAACTCCTGCCAAGAGCAGGAAAGGTTTGATCAAAGGTATCAACCTTTGTGGCTTCACCTCCAAACCTCCTGGTATTCAGCTAGGAAACTGGAGAACATGTTATTGCAGTTGAATTTCTGCCTGATCACCAAACAGCCCAGCAATTTTGTGAAAATTGCCCAGCCCTCCCACATGAAAAATATATCCTGTCTCAGCATTAATGATTGTAAAGGGTCAGCAATTTTTAATATCCGGTAGTTCCCTTTTTCTCTGCACTCTTCCCTCTCTGCCGTGTATCTTCTGCACATTGCAGTGCTGGACTAGAGCAGGGATGGCTGCTGAGGACACTTGACACCATATAATTCATCCAGAACAAAAGGGAGGGACAGCTAGGGAAGGCCAGGAGCTGGAGAAAAGCCCTTTGTAAGAAAATGCCCAAATACTTAGAAGTGTCTTCTTTTGAGGGAGGGAAGTGGGGAAGGGAAAAGGAAAATCCTTCTCAGATCTAGGCTCTCACACATGAATTTTGTGACAGAGATAAACAAAAAGCAGGTGAAGGAATAGATGTGGTGAGAACAGAAAGCATATGGGTAAGGAAAGCTCAGCACCTTTCTCACAAATGTTTTTCCCAGAGGAATGCGCTGCTCCTGATTTTGGCTATCAGCAGTGTTAGGATTTACAGGGTGCTGTTGGGCTTTCTCATCCGAAGTCAAAGCGCGGGAGGCAGCAGCATGCCATCATCCTTGTCATGGCCTGAAGAGAGGGCTGGCAATTGCTTGATGAAGGCATTCCTGAAAAAGTGTTTGTCTGCTTTATGGTTTGTATTCTTTCAAGATGCAAAATGCTCACCTACCTTTGGTGATGGTGTAGAATGGAGAAATTTGCATTAAATCCTTTTTCTTAAGAAAAAAATGCCAGACTGCGATTGGGCCAGACTTGTTTTATTGGGGTTTCCTTCCACTATTTTCTCAGCTTAATTCAGCAGTGATATTTCTGTTCCTCTCAGACATGGCTAGTTAGCAAAATGCCTGCAGTGTTATTTTCCCTGGCAAAGCAGTGGATGCTATGAGTGTTTATTTATGAAGAATGACCCTATTGCTGTGTTTTCCCAAGCACAGCTGAAAACAAGGAGCTGAAAACCAACAGCAGGAGACTGTTTCTTTGCACATGGTTCTCCTTCTGCCTGCAAAGCCTCCACTTTTTTTCCCCCAGGATGATGCCTGGCAGTCTCTCGTGCTTCTCTCATGCCTCCTCTGAGAGCTCCTGGGGGTGTTTTATCACTTCACTCTCAGATCAACCTCCTGCTACTGTACTATATCACCTTCCTTTGGAAATCCTCCTGTCCCTCCTCGCCCCAGCCTCTGTGCTGTTGACTTGTTTGGATGTGATTTTCCCTCGTCTCAGTTACCACTAAGCACAGATAATTTAAGATTGATTACTTCTAGCCAGAATGGAAGGTGGCCTTCGTGTCCTGCAGCCTCACTCAGATGATGGACAGCACGGAGCAGGCTGATGGGGTGCATCTCTGCTGAGAGGTTTTCAGAGCCAAAAATGGGATGTGGTCTGCTGCTCCACATGACAAAGTGCACAGAATTTCATCTGCCTCCTGCATTATCATGGCCAGTGTAGTCCCCTGGCTAATGGTAACCTGAATTGAATGGCCTGCAAGTTTCCTGCTCACTCACAAGCCCAATTCCACAGCAAGAGCTTCTTCCCTGCAGACATAAGTTGAGCTGGTCAGTGCTGTAAATGGGATCAGAAGATCAATGCCCATCCTCAGTCCACATTCCTGGACATCTTGGCATAGCAATACTCAAGGTCCCTCCTGAGATGCAACCCCTTTTCCAGTTCCTTGCTGCAGTCCATCGAGCCAGATTTCTCAGGGGTGAAGGGCTCAGGCATGCATTTCATGCCAGCTCTTAGTTGTACCTTGTCTCATGTGTCAGTACTTTCTTGTATGGCACCCAGGCAGCTTTCTTGTCCCATAGCTGCTCCATGAATCCAGTCCTGTCTGCTTCAATGTACTGGAAAGGAACAAATACAAATGAAAAAGGTCAGAGGAAACATCAGTGGAAAAAGACATCATAGAGGGTGGGCTGCAAAGAAAGGCAAAGGAGTTCAAAGTGCTTTGAGATGCTGAGGTGCCATGGAGAGGAGAGAGTAGGAGGTGACACACCAGACTCAGGCAGTAGAAAGGCAGTAAAGTGTTTTGAGTGCACTGGAGCAGAAATGACATGCCAGTTGTTTTCAGTTCCCCAGATGTGAGAGTTTCATGGACTGATTCAGAGAATACACAAGCAAAAGACATGAGTGTATCTTGTGCCCCTTCTCTCTTCCTGCCTTTGTTCAGCTAAATCCTGAGCATGTCGGGCTGGGACTGCTTTTCAGTGTCTGCATACCCTCTACCTCACACCCCAGGATCCTCTACAAAGTGCTGGTGAGAGAAATAACAGCTTGCGTGAAAGGGGAAATGGTGTGGGAATGGCTGAGGCACAGCCACAGGGGTAGCTCTGATGTCCAGTGAGGGTGCAACAACGTGCACCAACTCTTTCACTGCCTCCCTTTTGAAAAGGAGAGGAAAAAAGCACTCCCCCCACCCCCAAACCCATGACGCACAAACATGTTATTTTTCCTGTCTTGGAAACAAACGGTCTTTTCAATTAGACTGATTTGTCTCTGAAACAATCAATCTGAGGTTCATAAAAGCAAACACTTGAGTAATTAGTTCTATCCAGGAAGAATATTAACTCTGTTTGTCTTTGTGTGATTAATCACTGACCCTGCTAGCTCTACAAAGCCTCCTTTGCACAGATGGGGCAGAGAAGGAGGGGAGCAGAGGGCAGGAGCGAGGTGAGTAACAAGTGATATACAAGGAGAGGGTGTCAGGATGCTGTAACACAAACCTTCCCTCCACACACCTCAACAAGTGCCCACGTAAATTCTGTGAAACCATATCCCAGCCACAGAGCCATGGGGCTGTGAAGGGCTGCTACTTGAAAAAACAATAAATAACATTTTTAAATATAGTTATTTATATTAACCTTTTAACTGTGGAGACCTTCAGCTCTCTGTGGTTCATGTGCCTAATTGATGAAGTATTTGCAGTGTTTTTTGAGCAGCACTGCTGTAACCAGGGCCCCAGCCACTGGCAGGTGAATCGCCACTCAAATGCCTTCAGCCAGAGGAACTGCAACCTCTGGTCTGGCTGGATTGAACAGTGCCAAGTGCCAGCCCAGAGCTGGCTCCGTGTCAGTGCCTGGTGTTACAAGCAAGCTGTGGTTTACTGTGATCTCAAGCCTACAGGGAATGAAGCAACTTCAAGTCTAGTCCTCTATCGCTGACCTCTGGTTTAACTTTGAGGAAATGTTTGGATTTATTCAAGCGTTTTTCAACAGCACGAAATAAGGTCGAGGTTTGTTTCCTTCTTCTCTTATGCCATCTCTCCTGTGCTGCATCAGTAAGATTTTTTTATTGATTTCACAGTAGCATCTGAAAACACTAGAATGAAATAAAAGGTGCCAAATATGAAATACTCTGTAAACACATAACTAAGGAAAATCAGGCAAAATACAGCAGGTCGGGCAGATGGGAAGAGTATCAGGAAGGTGAGCAGAATTGATGGGCATCTTGTGTGGACTGAGGTTAGAGAACAGCAGACTCCTTGTTGCAAGAAACTGTCTTAATTTCTGCCCGCAGTCCTGTAGCACTTCTGTGTGTCCTGGATAGAAGATGAGGAGATGCAGCTCTCTGGATTCTTGACAGAGCCCAGGGGGATGGGGGACTTCATTTGTCTGCCAAGGCCTTGGTGATGCTGCTCATGGCCGCTGCCACGGCTGATCATGTGTGGGGAAAATGGACATGCGAGGCTGCCTGGAAGAATGGGTAGCTTTTGCTCCTCCACACCTCCCAAATGCTTCCACCTGTAAAAACAGGAGACATTTTTGCACTCATCCTGGTGCATCTCCCTGTGAGGTTTTGCTGTGACATGCAGAACACAGCCGTCTGCATGCAGATCACTGCTGCTGCCGGCAGCTTGTGAACAGCCCCAGGCCAAGCCTTTCCATTAAGAAAAAAGGGTCTCCCCCTTTTCTCACTCCCTGTATTTGGAGGCACCTTGCTATCTCAGCCACTCTTCATGGCATCCAAAAAAGTTGAACTCCAGGTCAGGGGAAATCTGATCGTCCTCTCCCACCTCCTACCCCGGGTGGCTGTTCATTAAGGTGAGGTATAGCTTTACCTTCACAGGACGCTCCTTTTGCTCTTTATCAGCCCCGCTGAATGCTGAGCAGGTCACATATGGCCTCTGTCAGCTGCACTGCAAATTTTTTGTACCTTTTAATGAAAACATTGCCAGTGTTTTCCTTCTGTCGCTGCTGGAACCCGGCCGCATCTGGGTGATAAATGGTGCCTATTGATGAAGGAATGCTCCAGCCAGACCCACGACTCTGCAAGGACACTGTGCTGATCCCAAACTGCAACCAGGGGTTGTATCCACCAGCCCTGGGGTTTCAGCCCCTCCCTGCAGGGTGGGGCAATAAAAATCCCTGCCACTTCTTTTTCCACTGAGCATTGGGAAGACTGAATGTCTGTATTAAATCATATTGTTGTGATAGCTATTAAATGATGAGATTATCTATCATTAATGTCAAAACACAATATGAGAAGTTGTTGTTTGATTGTTTTTTTTAACAAAAATCCCTCAATTTTCAAATGCCAGAGGGCTTGTTTCAGTTTGATAATGGGCTATACTTGAAAGACTCAGTGGAATAGTGAAGGTTTATGGCAATCTAGTGAATGACTCTGCATCTGTGGTACATAAAACCAGAGACCAAGATGTGAAAGCAAGGGATGAGAAAGACTTTTGAGCCCAGGGCCCAGCTTCTGTGCCCTTTTCCACATGAATCTTCTGCTGGTCTTAGGAGGCAAACCTGGGCTCTTTCTGCTGCTCCTTCTGAGCCCCTACCTGGGTCGGGTAGGTGGGTGATGGGTGCCATTCCTTGGTTTGGGAGTTCTATACAGTGTAGATTCTGACCTGATTTGAGATTCACAGCTCCCCGATGCTTTCCCATGGCCCATTCCTAGGGCCCAGGAGGAAATACTGGTTCTCCCACAGTTCACCAGGACCTTGCTGATGCCAGAGAAGATATTTACTCCTATGACCTTTTGGTGATGACAATCACAGTTATGGAAGATTCAGTCCTCTTCTTTGATCCAGCTTAGAACCACCCTACAAGAAGACATTTGTAATCTTTTAATTATTTTTTTTTTTTTTTGACAGATCACCAAGCAGATTGAACTCCCCACGCAGCTCTGTGATTGTTGGTGTTGAGACAAAAGAAGAAGCTGGTCCATATGGCCAGGAGCTGGAGAAAGGTGAGTGCTTGTGGCTTTCTTCAGTGATCTTAGATCACTTTAGAGCAGCCATTAATCGTCTCCCTTTAAAGAGTCGTGATTTCAGTGTTGGATAATTTCAGGTCAAACCCAAGTTGCTGTCAAGATGGGTGGTCATCCCAATAAAATATAGGATATCGGGATGCAACTCAATTTAGCAAGTAAACTGCCAAAGTCAGTGACCCTGTAATTAATGTCTTAAGAAAAGGAAAAGAAAATCTTTTCTTACAGGAAGGGAAAGACATTTTAATGTCTTCAGGGAGTTACACAACTGAGCAGTGCTGTCTGAGAATTGTAGCTGGGGAAAGGAATTGCTCTCTCAATTTCCGGTTTCAATACTTCACTCACAGATGCAGGAGATTGGAGAAGTTGAGCCACCCTAACGATCATGGATTCAAGCATATATTTTTCTATTCAGTCTGAATGGGCTTCTCTGGCCTTTACTGAGAATTTATGACAAAAGATCATATAAAGATACATTACCATCCCCTTGATATTTTTCTTTTCTGTTTCTTTCTTTTGTTTCAAAAATACGATGACTTTTCCAAAGCCACTGTGGCTGTAAATTGAAATTCCACTCAAACGCTGCCTTGGACACCCAGCACTTCAGCACTTGTGTCTGCAGCCTTCACTGAAAACGGCTTTCTGGAGACCCAGGAAAAATGGGGAAATAATGCACTTGTGTTTCTCTTCAAAGCAAGGCAGCTGGACAGAGGGCAGATTAAGCTGACAGTCACATTTCTGCCTTTGGTTTAAGACAGCTTTTGCACTGCTTGAGGCAAACACTGCAGCCTTTCTGCCTGGGGACACCCTCTATATAGTTTGAAAGCATTCCTGAACGTGTCCTGCACAACTGGTTCCACACTCCTCCATGGAATAGGCACAGCTACATGGCAGAGGTCTGTGGATGAGTACCAGGCTCAGGGGGAGGAGAGGAGGTGGCAGGAGCAGGATGAGAGGGCAAGGGGGACAGAGATTTCTGCAGAATAATCTGGTTACCCCCTGCTCAGCCACAATTAGAGTTTCCTCATCCCTGAGACCACTGATGGGGCAGAGAACTCACAAGGAGTTTGTACAACCTGCTCATTTCTCCATTCAGTCCATTAGATGGAAAACACCAGTTTTGGAGACTTCTGCTTTTTAAATGTTCTTCAAGTCTGGGAGGGAACTTCTGTGGTTCTTTGACCCGTTCTGTACACAGCAGGAACAGGGCTACCCATATCACCTGTCCAGCATGTAATCTCTGCAAATTATGGGAAGACTTGCCCAGAACTTTGGCAGTCCTGGCAAAACACAACTACAGCAGCAGAAAATAGCCGTGAACAGAGCTGGGTGTTTATTCAGTGCTGGCCTTTTAGGCCACAGTGACATTGTGCAAAGAGATGAGCTGTTTCTCTTTGCTAGTGGGTTTTGGGAAGCGGATAAAAAGGGGATTTATCCACTGGTTTAAGGAAATTGGGGTGGGGGAGGGAGAGTACATTTATGTGAGAAGTCATGGCTGTTCCCACAGAACAGAGATGAGAAAACCTCTTCTTCCCCCAGTCTGCTGTCCCATTACCCATCTGCCTGAGCATGAGCGGCTGTGTGACTGAAAAGAACCTGACCTTCAGAAAGAAGCAACAAAATGTTACTTTTTATTCTACACGCATTCTAGCCTTTGGGTAAATGCCTTGGTGGTCTGATACACGATGGCACAAAGGAGCCATTAATGGCACCGCGAGTCTCAAGGCAGCGGCCGTGCCACCTAGGAAGGCACTGTGGTCATAATTCTCCCAGAGGCCTTTTGCTTTCTTTCCCACCTGCCTCAGATCAAAGGCATCAAGGAAAATGGATTTCAGGAGGTGGGGGGGCTTAGCTGTTGTGAGCGTTTGCTTGTGTGTTTTACTGCCATATCCCAGTGGTGGTGCGGCTCCGGTGAAAACCGGAGCTCTATTATTAATTCTCTTGTATCAGTAGAAAGCAGCAGGGCAGCGGGGTCAAGGGAACTGAAAGAGGCCTTGCAAGGCAAGCAAAAGAAAGCATTGAGGGGAAAGTAGCACTATCAACTCTTGTGAAGTGATAGCAACTTTCACCATCCTTGACCTCTTTCTGAAAAACTGTGCCTATCAGAGGTAAACGGCTGTGCTGGGAAAGCTTAGAAATTGGACTGGAGAGCAATTTCAAAAGGATTTTTAAAAGCACTGGGGGGAAAAGAGTAACTGCATGTTTTATGTAAAAAGTGAAGGTTGAAGGTAATGTCAGTTGTGTTTTTGAAATGAGAAATTAAACCCATGGTCATTAATGATATTAAAATGAAATGATGCAAACTAATCACAGGCTGAAGTGCTAAGTCTAAGGATTCACAAATATGATCAAAGATGTTTGTGTACATATGCTATCGTGGGAAATTCTTTATGTATAATTACTGTCTGTAGAATTATTTAGGTTTTGTCGTAGATGTTTTATACAAGCTGAAGTTTAGCTTTTTGTAAAACACATAGCTTAAGGCCGTTTCCCGGCGTGTGGGACAGGCAGGTGATTTCTGATGAGGACTGACGCACACAGGTAATGGCCAGTGTGAAGCTCTTGAACCAGCAGAGATTCTGGGATAGACCACTGTGAAATGCTAAAGAAAGAAGATAATGACTCAAAGTCATGATTGCAGTGGAGAAGAAGAAAAAAGTGCACCACGGCTTCAAACATGCCCAGAGCAGCATTTCCTGGGCCCACCACCTCTTGCAGTGTAAGGGACATGACTGTGGAAAGCAGCAAGGTTTTATTTTATTTTATTTTATTTTCTGCTTTTCTATTTGAAAAACCCCAAACACGGAGCTAGCACAGTTTGGATGCTGCTTTACATCCAATGAGGTTCCCATCTCCTGGTCTTACTTGTGCCGTCACTTGAGCAAATGCTGAAATCTTCATTACAGAAGGTCACCTGTGCAAGCATTTTCCAGCTGCGAGATGCTTCGTTCCCTGCACAGGTTTTTAGGATTACTGTTAGAGTCGGGGCTTTCTCTGGGGGAGGAAGGGAGAGAGGAAGCCATCTGTTTATCCAGGTTTCTGTGAAATTGCCATTAACCTGTGACACGATGCAAGGCTTGCTGGCTCTACCTGCTGGCTAGAGGGGAAAGCACACTCCCCTGGCTAGGATGTCCTTAAAGCATTAACATGCCATTTCATGAGACACTGGATTAGAGATAAGAGAAGGAATAAAAAAGCAGCTGCTACCTGATCATTTTTGAGCTGTCAGGCATGCCAGCAGAGAAAGACGGATGGTCCGGAGCAGAGGGAATTGATAAGGTTTCTCTGCTTCCTCTCAGGCTCTCAGTAACAGAGAGATGAAAAACACCAGCCCGGAAACCAGTCCCACTGCAGCAGTTTCATCTGTGTGAAGATTGAAGCTCAGACCATCGTCTGCCCTGCTGCAGTTTGGAAAATTGGGGATCAACTCCATTTCACTTCAATCTCAGCCTGATCTAGGGCACGGCAAAGCCATGGGCTGCAAGGAAGGTTTTCATTACTGGATTTTAGCTCCATGGTCTGAGCTCTGATGGAAAAAATGTACAGTTGCAAAAGCAAAAAGAGGCTTGTCTGTCGCTTAGCTGATCCCTTTTTTATTTGGTGTATCTGCAGGAATGAAGTGAATGGCGTCTTCTCTCAGCTTTTTCTCCAAAAAACGACTCCTCCAAACAGCAGTTCTTACGCAACCAGTATTACAATCTTGACATTGTAATCTTTTCCTGAACACATTTTCAAAGTTGACAGCAAAGAATAGAGTGTTTTTTCCTTCCTAACTGCCATCTCAGCCTGGCCCTTCATGTCAGCTGGAGCTCTCCTGTTCGTATCTAGTCACAGGCAATCCAAGGTATGCCTCTCCACGAGCCTTAGGGAGCTTGCATGCCAAACCCGGAGATGAAAATCAGTGGGTTTCCTGTGGAAAAAATGCTCAGAAATCTTATCAGCCCAATAATGTTCATTTCCAGACATGTCTAATCCTGAGGGACTTGCCACTGGATTTACATCTGGATTGTATAAGTTTCAGTGAAACACCTGCGTTAGGCTCCCTCTCCAGCCAGTGGGAAAGATCAGCAGGGCTGACAGAGGTACTTGCTGGGCCGTAGGGTGTTGACTGTCCTTGCTTGAGCACACAACAAAGGGCAGAAAGCAACGAGGATATGCTGGAGCCATAGCTAATAACTTTGTTTGAGGTATCAGATTGGAATGTAGCTCCAGTCTTTCCAGAGAAAACCCTGCATAATCTGGTTTTATCCCTCAGAGGAGAAGCTGAGCATCAGCACACAAAAGGCCTGTGTCTCTGGAGAAAGAAGAGGTCATTTTTAAAGCAGAACCACTCAACAAGGGAAGAATCTTCCCCAGCCTCTGCCTCATATTTGCTAAACTTTGCTCTCCCTGGGGTCAGGACTCAACAGTTAGACCACCCTAGGCGGCCTTTGAAAACCTCTGCTATTCAGGAGATGTACCTATGGGATTTGCCTAGCACAGATCACAAAGGTTTCTTTTCTCTGTCACTTAATCCTTCAAACTATTGTCCCACGCACACTGACAGTGATTCTAGGAGCTGATGTCCTCCCTGAGAGCCCGTGCTCTTCTTCCATAAGCAAGAAACTCAGATGGGAGTGCTCAGCTGGGTGTTTATGGCCCCCTCTGGGTACAAACTGGAGAGAGACATTGCAGCTGGCTTGTCCAGCTACAAACAGTTTGGATCCCAAATTCATTGCCCAAAATTTACTACCACCACCAAGCGTAAAAAACAAATACATCAAAGCCTCATGGATTTAGAGGGATCTGTCCAGTGTTCTGGTGGAGATAAACCATAACTTGGTCCTTTTGTTGCTATGTAGGGTGAAGTCTGAGCAATTTTCTGCTGGGAGCTGACATCTTTGTGTGAGGGACTTTTAAAAGGTGCTCTGAAGATTGGCTTTTCAACTTGTGAAAGAGCAGCAGAGATGACCAGGAATCGTTGTTGCCTCTTTAATACATGCCTGCCATGCTGATTGCACTCGCTCTGGCCAGAAAATCACCAAAAGTCCCTTAAAAACAATCCCTCTGAAAAATCTGATTATATGCATTATTTGTATTTCCTTCCAGAAGTTGCTTTGGACGCAGTGATGTCAAAATGCCCTAAATAAAAACTACATTCACAATAGCTCTATTAAGAGGAGGATCCCATTGTGCCTACTACTGTCATAGCTCTAGCTAAGATTACCCCTACCCCAAAGTATTTACGTTCTTAAGCTGAGAAAATAGGAAAATTAATTTTGTTCACTTTACAGGTGGAAAAGAGTAAGTGATTCAGCCAAGATCACACTGGCAGTCTATAAAAGAGGCAGAAACACAACCTAGTTATGCTGAGCCATCTTCTGGAGCTGTACTCACAGCCACTCCTTCTCTCCCAAAGCAGAAATTGGTTCTGGCTGCAACAATTTCTCAGTGAGGGGATTTAACCATCATCTGGGTCTCCATCATGGGTGGGAGGAGTTGAGATAAACCTCACCATTAAGCCCACGATGATATTCAAAGAATTGACCATGTGGATGCCCCTGATGCCCAGAAGAAATTTATTATGCAAATAACCCTCAAAATCAGTCCATCACTTCTAGCTGCTAATGAAAAACAATGCTCCCTAAACTACATATCCCAAACATTTCCTCCAAGCAGCAGACTTTAAAATACATACATGCAAATATGCATTTTTTATTTAATCGGTGGTGTAGTTCTCTGACAGATTGGTCCAGAATGCAGAGGGAAGGGAGAAGCCACTGGAATGTGGTCTAAATTAATAGTGAATTGTGACACAATCCAGAGCACTCATAATAATCAAGTTAGTATGTTTTACATTTTCTCTCAATGTGTTTTGCATTTTTGCTGCTTTGGGATGGAGGCTTTAGATATTGAAACAACATAATGTTAAACTTGAGAAATGACAATTCAAACACTGGCTGCTTTAAATAGTTTATACCTTGATAGCCTAATGCTCTGTGCAATGTACACATGGCTTTGTTAGGGATAAATATAGATTATTTATGGTTAATGGATGAGTGCTATTATGCGTTGAAAAAATTTGCGACTGCTGCGTGGCTGGCCACTCAAGGATGGTTTTTTCACACATGGGCAGTAAAAAAACTGTGGCAAGGAAACACAGGAGCATTGGTTCCTATTGTTCCTGACCTTCAGGTGGAACTTCTCCCAAAGTATGGAGGATGTGTCCCCACGGTCCCTGCAATCCAGTCCAGCAGCACCAGAGAGATAATGTGCATGCCTTTCCCAGCACCACATCCCACTTCCTTCTGTTTTCTCTTCCCAGCTATGTTAAACATTAGCCTACATTCATCTCGCAACCTTGAGGAAAGGCTGTCACAGGGGCTTGGACAGCAGGGTTATTCAGTGGGTCTGTTTTAGGAGTCAGGTAGTTTGACCTTTAATTCTGCAGTGAAAGGGTGAAATTTGTTTCCCTAACTTTGGTCTTTAAACAACAGGTATCTTGTTTAAGGTCACTGCACAACATCTCTTCCATTCACCTCAGCTATCCTGGGCATGATAGATGAATCACAACTGAGAATACCAATCACTCTAAGGGAGTTCCATTTTCTGTTCCATTCTGTATTGTTTCCCTTTCTAGGGCAGATAAATGACAAGTGATTCCCATCAACTTGATGGCTAATTGTATATTTTATTGGTAATATCAAAAGGCAATTTTCAGCATTCTTTGTGTTTTGCTGGCTGTACAATCAGGTTAGACGTGTCTAATCATTGGCAATAGGTCTATTAATTATGTCTCATATTATATTGATTTCTAAGTCAGAAGTAAAGATCACAGTGATTGTCTAAATGACAAATGGCTTAAGTCAATAAATGATTCTTGGAGAAAGGAATAAAATTGAAATAAATTGTCACAGAAAAAAAGCCATAATATATGCATGACTTGGAGTAAAAGAAGTAAAAATCAGCTAATGTGTGTCATCTTTACTTAATTTTTGAAAGACTATTTACATCCTGTGGATGGCTTTGATGCCTAAATGAGATTCTCAGAATGAGAATTGACACAGTTAAGCAGATCCATTATGTGCAATAAACAGTCTTACTGTAAATTTGGGGGTTTTGTACCAGAATGGTGTCATTTGAGGCCCCCCATCCCCATGCTGAGTGGAAGCCATGCCTACCGCCAGACAGAAATGTCAGCGCCAAGGAGCTTCAAACTAAACAGAGCGGGCTGGAAGGGGAGAAAGCCTTGCCCAACATCACACAGCAAATCTCTGGAGGAGAACAGTGCACTTGGCATCAATGATGGCCAAACACCCAAACCAACACCCAGCCATGTTCACATCCTAATAATATGCAGCTCAAAGTGACTCAAGAAGAATATTTAAGACAATTTTCAATGACCCTTGTCACATTACCTCAATTACCACAACAGGAATGAAATAAACCATGAAAAATACAAGGTGATACAAATTCTGACTGGGACTTCCACCATCATCTCTAGAACACCCAAAATAAATAAACAAAACCAAGGAGGACTGATGCCACTACTTTCTTGTAGAAGAAAGAAGTCACTGTCTAAATATTTTCTAGTCAATTGCCGGAACATTTGGAAGTCCCTGTTCCTTGGAACATCCTGAAATCAGTTTTCCCAATAAAGAAAGGACCTCTCCTTTATGCACCTAACACACAAACCTGGATTTTTCTAGACTGACTGCATCCCAGCTCCTCAAAACCAAGCTTTCTTAGCAGCTGAGGAGCATCTGTGCTTGCTGTAAAGGGTTCCTTTGGTCTGCCACAAATTAACTAAAGGGGACACAATGCAGGAATTGTCACAAGCATGCAGTGTTTTGTAACTCAAACTACCCCACACCTTCCAGATGCAGCTTTTTTTGTCTATGATGCACATCAAACAAACTCAACCTTCTTCAGTCCCTGTGAGCTATTCTACAGTCTGGATTGACTTAATCGTTTTTATTTGCTTTTGTAGGAGGTGCAGCTCATACAAAAAGCTTGGCTGTCCTTAACCTAGTACAGGGTATTACCAAGAACAAAAAGCGAATTATTGTGATGAGGAGTGAAATTAACAAAACCCCCAATGCCAGAGGGCAACTTCATCAGCTTTGCCAGTCACAAAAATGCTTGTTTATTGTTGGATGCTCCCACAAATTCTTTTCTTACTTACATTTAGTCAGCAATCACTAATTTTTAACATTATTTGTTAACTTCAATCTGCTCATACCAAATATTCACTGATCTTTGCACATGACTGGTTATTTATTTTGCTCAGTATCCCTCCTGTGTCTTTAATCAATTCCTAATGCTTTCAGACTTTATAATGGTATAATGTGACTCATAAGAAGCAAATAATGAAGAGCAATTAACAACTGAAGTCCAAGCACAGTCATTACCTACAGTCTGGACTTCATGGTCCATCAGTAAGTCTCCAGACACTTTCAGCAAACAAGTAACATGATGCTACTCCTCAGAAAAGATATGTTCACCTCTTGTATTCATAAAACATTGTTCCCAAATCAAAATATTGTGGTACGATATTTTGGAACCTTCTTTTCAGTGCTAACATTGCTAGTCAAATTGCTGGCTGGAGGATTTGTTAGCAAAAGAGGGAACTGCAGCTTTGTAAGCAGGAGCTGCGTGCTACTCAAGGATATATGACATTGTAAGAGTGATTCAAATTGGTTTATGGGACAAACGGTTTCTCTTGTTTGATGTGAACCACTGAAGGCTGAGAGAAGATACTATTGACTAATGTCAACTAAAATAAGATTTTTGTCTGAAGGAAGTGGAACATTTTATGGGGGTTATGTGTTCTGTGGCTTAAGACCTCATGAAGACCCAAGGTAGAAACCTATCCAGTGGTAAATACATGTGGGAGAGAAAAGCTGTGTAAACTAAAGGACACTGTTGGCATAGGAAGCAGAACATGAAGAATAGGCTATCATCTGGCTACCAATATAAACTGGCCATGAATAAGTTTAAGCTGAAAACTGAGAAGAAGGGAAATGCAGTCTTGTAACACTCTACAACAAGAGGAGGGACGAAGAAGTAAACAGCAGACAAAAATGATCTGTGGCAACTTTCAAGATGGAATTTAATAAAGTTATGTTTTCCATGTACGTCCAGAAGGTCCTTCCAAACCTATGTCATCTCTCAAAGGAGTCCTCCACCAGATTGAAAAAGGGTTCAATAATGTGAAACTAACTTTTAACCAGAGAAATTTGGGGAACATAGAAAGCCAATCCCAGTTTACAGTGTTGTGCTTCTGGTATCTGTCATTGTTACCTTGAAATCACAGTCTACTTTCTGTTAGAGAATATGTATGGAAGTTACCCTGATGCAAAACCAGTTCCAGCAGCAGATCTCAACAGTGGCAAGTTACTCCTGTGTGTGTAAAATGTGGCTGGAAAACTGTACATACACTTTGTTACTTGTCATGGCAGTTTATTTCTTTTCTTTCTTCTTTAAATCAATCATTTGACTCCCCTCAAATATCAACCTTTTTATGCAGAAGGCATTTATGCAGGCAGGCTATTGCTGTATCTACCCACACCTCCATGCTGATTGTGCAGATTATATGAACCTTTTGGTTACATTAGCACCTGAATATGATTTATGAGGGCAGACGGGAGATGGTGATTGACCTGCTTTCATGAAGGCAGCCTGTTTGCTGTGAAACAGCTTCCAGCATAAATCATTTTAGACATGCTTTTACACCAGGACTAAATAAACACTCACTTACCCCTGGTACCTGCTAATATGTTAACAAGTAATGTCCTCAAACAGCCTCATTATTTGATTACATCCGAGATTGGGGACTTTGTGCCGTTGCTTTCTCCGCCTGCTGGGATCTCACGAGCCCAGACACATTAACTCACTTGAATACAGAGAGAAAGTGGGAGTTTTATCAGCCTCCATTATCAACCCAGGATAACAAAATTCAGTGTAAGGGCATTTATGATCTCATGGCTGAGGTATTATAATGAAAATATCTTAATCCCTGCAGTTCTCAACACCGCTATTGCCATGTCTTTGGGTCAGTAACACGGTGCAGGGTTAATTAAGAAAGACAAATACAGTAGAAACAAGGGAAGCTGTAGGGGTGCCTGCATCCCATTCCTGTCTGCTCTTGTGGCCAGTGTGCTCCTGGCCTGCGGAAGTTGTGCTCTGCTGCTGCAATCCGTGCTACAAATCTCTCTTCAGCCACACTTACTGAAGTGGACCATGGATGTGGGTGATCCTGTGTTCCTCAGGACAAAGGAAAGCAATCACCTAACAGGGAGGAGAAGCAAAGACACACACACACACAAGACAGTTTTCATAACCCGTGCAGATTTCAGTTCCTAGCTTTGCTGCTGAACTCATGACCACCAACACCAGATGAGCTCACCTAAACCACTGCATCTCTGCGGGTCACCATCCCTGTGTGCATGCAAACACAAAGCCAGGCAATGAAGCTGGGCCTGCACAAACCACAGTCACCCAAGGTTATATCACTTTTCTCCTTTCATGGCTCAAGAGTGTCAGCCTTGACAGCTGGACTCACTTATTCTATATAACATCATTATTTTGATTTTACTCTGACGTGTTAACAGACCTCACAAGCCGCTTTGGGATTAGACCTTTCGTCAACAGGAGGCTCTTTCCAGCATCACTGTTTTTAGGTGTCTTGGGCGCTGAAGGATGCTGTAGAAAGTGCAGGTACTTAGCTTATATACAGCAGAAGGAGAGAAAAAGAGATCCATGAAATAAGAGAGTGAAACAGCATTTTGGGGATTACATAACCTTTATGCCCAAAATACAGTGGCAACCGCTTGTTGGTAGCATCAGCCACCAATATCACCTTCAGTGATTTCAACAATAAATGAGGTCCCCCCAAGATACTTTATCAGTTCACCACAACAGCTGGGAGCTTACACAGAGTTATTCACTGTCCTTTCAGGAAAATCAATGCACTTTTTGTAGTCCATTGAACTGCACTTTTGTTATCCCAGGCATGTGAGACTGTAGGCTTCCGTATGGCACATTTGGGAGCCCTCAGTGGAGGGGAGAGGATGATGGAATGGATGCCTCCACCTCATTAAGGAGTTCAACTGAGGGGCCAGGCCTCATCTGCAAGCTGAAATTCCTACTAATATGAGCTTAAAGCTAAACCCATGTAGATACATCCCACCTCCGGGCTTTGAGGACATCCTGGTACCACTGAACTGTCCTTTGTAAAACATGAATCCATCTTTATGCTAATATGTGGGCAGATGTCAAGGAAAGTTGAACTCAAACTGATAGACACACAAGGATGCATGTTGCTACAAGAAGAAAATCAGGCCTGGATTGCCAGGAAATTGTCCCCATTTTTGAGATAGTCATCTGAACTCAGAAGTTTAAGAAATCCTTTGAAGTTATCAGTTACCAAAAGCTGTAAAATTTTGTTTCCTCAACTCTGATGGAGCTGTGCCATATTTTACAATAACATGAGGTAGATTCAGGTCCTGATTCAGGATATCTTCCCACTGCAGGAAAACGTCAGAAGTACATATGAGTCCCATTGTAGTGGAAAGGACAAAACCCCATCCTAGAAGTCAAACACAGATTTGGATGTTTTTCTGAATCAGACCGTAAATGCAAACTTCACCAACACATTGAACTCCAGATACTCCTTTACCTGGGACTACATTTCCCCGCCATCTTTGCTAAAAGGGTTAGCAAAACTGATAAAGGTGAACACTGAACAGAGACTATTTTTATTTTATTAGGTTTACTTTGCACCTCACATTTATCATGGCTGTCCTAGCAGTGATGCTGTCCTAGCCATGATGTAATCTGCAATTAACTAGTCTCCTTTTGTCAGCCTACATCATCAAAGCCTGGTTTTATGGAGTGTTAAGTCTAATATTTACAGTGTTAAATACTTGAACAATATTTAAATTGGTTTCATCACATACTATATTTAGATGGAGTGATATTGTCTGGTTAACAGCAATGAAAACAATTCTGTTCTTTTGGGGTTTATATTTTGAGTGGGTATTAGGTAACTGGAAAATATGGTCATTATATTTGTCTAACATGTCTACAAGCTGTAACATGGCATTTCAATTTGGGCTTTAACTCATGAATTATCCGTAGGCAAAACTTTTGAGAAGTTTCCAGGTTCAACATGCAAACAAGAGCAGAGTTCAGTGGCATGTCTGAAAGGAAGGCAGTTTTATATTTATACACATACACGGAAAACTATGAAGACATTTTTCAGGACCTTTTCTTTCCAGCAATGCTGCTGTTACACAAAGCTTGCTCCCAAGGAATTTTTAACGTCAAACAAAAATCACAATTAATGTGTGATCTAATCCCAGTCTCACAGAGACAGACATCACTAAGTTTCTGGATATTGCTCCTTGGAGTTTTTATTTGTCCATGTGATTCATGTTTGTCTCCACTTGTAGCTTATGTGGGAAGTCTTGCCCACACTCTCTGAGTAATTTTGTGCTTCAAAGCAAAGGCCTTACAGCTGTGCTGGCTTCTCATCCCCAGCAGCAAGGAACCCCTTCCAACAATGAAGTCTCCATTCTACAAAGCAGAGATCTTTTCAGGTTTTTTTCCAATGTTTATGCACTACAGCAACTGCTATAATAGCTTTTTTAATTTCCCAAATGCAGGCAATACCTTTTGGCTTCTTTCTTCCCTTTAGATTTTCTTTCTTTTCCTAGTGTTGGTGTGAACTTCCCATCTCCGTTATGTGATTTCCAGCTATCCTACAGAGTTAGTCATTCCTCCCCTGGATGATCACTGCCACAGCCTCTGGACCAGAGCAATGCCCGTGCCATATGCTGGCTCTTCTCTGCCAGAAATTTCTGCTCAGAATTGTCTCTAGTTCTATGCAAAGAGCAGAATGATGACGGGGGATGCCACCACAGGGAAAGATTTTCTCCTGACTCTTCAAAAGGACTCTTCTCACAAATCCATGACTCTGACTCAGCTTTGTTGAGCCAGGTCTCTATGCAGAGGATCTCATCAACAAGAGGGAGCTGTAATCCCTTCAGACAGCCCTTTGAACAGCCCAGGAGCTCTTTGACAGAGCCTGACGTAACTTCTGGAACACTGGAAACTTTTAATCACACATTTCATTTGGTTTTAACAGATAGTAGTAGGAGATTCTACAGAAAACTACAGTCAGACTACAGGAAAGTAATTTTGTTAGTTATCATCTGAAATGTTTTTTCTTTTGGGAAGTCATAGGCTTCTGAGATTTGAAATCTGCCTGTTATTTAAAAATAACCTGGGTGTCTCCAACTTTCAGAGTGGCTAACTGAAAGGAAAACTTACGCATCCAATAAATAACTGAGTAAAATCATCAATAACCAAATACAGTATGTTTGAATTTGCCTTCCGTGGTAGATCCCTTGCAGTCCATTTGGCTCCCCCTAGTCCTCTCACTAGCTCAGTGTTCCTGAAGGAAGTGTGTCAAACAGGCAGCCTTTGGTTTGAATGCCAGTGCCAAATTGTCCAGGACTTACAGAGCCCTTGCATGGCCACTTCTAATGTGTGGAGCGCCTCAGCAGCATTTATCTGTTCTCCATATGCTCATGAACCATCCAATCCTACAGAAGTGGACACCTCTGTGAGACATTTCGTTTCCTACAAAGGAAATGTCATGCTGAACGCTCCTTCCACAAACACTGATCTTGTTGCCTAAAACACGCCTGAGACTCTTATAAAAGGTTTTAGTGGCCAAAGTTGGAATTTTTTCTAGATTTTCATTCTGTCCTTGATTTTGCATCTTGGATCTCAGTATTCAGTGCCTGGCAAATGCACTCTTAAGCTGAAGTCTGGAAATCCCTGATGAAAAGGGCACAGGATGCTTTAGCTGTGAGAAGGATAAAGATCTGGGAACCAGTGCCTTTGTATCTTATTTCCTATTTTCCACATGACACCATGTCATTTTTCTATAAATTACTTTTCATAAATTATATAAAATGCATTTTGCAGCTTTCATTAAGTAAGACAGTCTTTTGCATTTTCTCTTGGAGAAAATCTCCTTTCCCCAGCAATCTGCAGGACAATTTGTGAAACTTTCAAGGTATTGTTGTGTGTACAAAACCAGAGTTTATTTCAGGCTTTTCTAAAGCATTGGGCTGGCTTGGTAAAATGAAAGGGAAAGGGCTTTTCATATTCCTTAATTGTGTTTCAATTTAAAGATGTCCAAATTTTATAGCAGTCTTTATTTACTTTCACTTAGCTCTTAAAGAACAAGTATGACTTCCAGATTTGCTACAAAGCAAGCAAAAAGGCAGTAAATGTAAACCAAACTGTGATTAAGAGCCTGATTCTGCTGATTAAAATCACTGGTCAAACACACTCTGACTCCAGAGATCAGATCTGAACCTTTACTGCACTGGATCCTCTCCAAAACCCACTAAAGTCAATAGGAGTTTTTCTTTTGAGCTCAGTCACTGGGTGTCTGTCTGCCTTTTTCTCTCTTAAATTATAACTCACCAGGAGGAGTTTAATCTTGCAGTTTTCAGTGCCAGTGTGACATTTATTTTAACTTCGGCTGTTGACAAAGCACCCCGCATCCTGCATTTCCCTTCTGGCAATCACATGTCTATTCTAACTCACATGTTATGTTCTGTCAGGGATTTTATTTCTTCTCTGCTTATTGCCATCCGCTGCTCCAACCCTCCCTTTTCATCTGTCCATCACATTTGGCAGCAAGAAAAATGGATCTATTTTGCACTACCAGTTTCAGTGCCACTTGCCAGTCCAAATAAGAGTTGTGTATCTAACACACCATCCAGGGGCTCAGTTTCTGGATTTTGTCACAAGAGCTGTGTTTTCTCAGCAGCTTATTAACAGCGTGTGTTTGGGGTGAAAATTAAGCAAATGGAAAAAGGATGTCACAGCAAGGAGCTGTGTTGCAACACTTAGGTTATTATATTGCATTAAGTTAAACAAAGAGTGTTTAGCCATGTTATGACTATGATTCTCATTCATTCCAGTCCCTCAAGAAAATGTATTTGAAAAGAGGCAACTTCGCTCAGTCAATTTCCCCTTGGTCAAAATGCTCCCAGGTGCCACTCCCGTGAATTTGACAGGAAAAAAAAAATGTTAACGGAGTAGAGCTTGGGAAGGGGGGCAGGGGGAGATTGCCATAACTCTACTGATGCCAAGAATAAGAAGAATAATGGGAACCGCTGCAGATCGGAAACTTTCTTTCGGTCATTTATCAAGCCCATATTATTTTCTCATCTTTCACTGTCTTTGGAGCACATGTGTCAGGTGAACAAAAAAAGTTACAAGAAATCTTCAATTGCACTCTGCTTTCCCAGACAAATGTGCTGACCGTCCAGCGTGTGCCTGAGGTCAACCATGAAGCTTTTAAACAGTCTCTGGATCCATAAATAGCCCTTGGATAAGGCTGCCAGTCAGCTGAGGAGGCTTTGAATTTCTCTTTTGAGGAAGGAGCAACATAGGATTGCTCAGCACCATCCCTTTGACTGTCTCTTTCCCACATCTGGCCAATGACTCTGTTGCCTAAATGGGAGCTGAGCAATTCTGGAAATAGGACTGTAAGTAGAAAACATTCCCACTTCTGCTTCATCACTCGTGTTCGTAGGGAAATAAAGCACTGCGATGCTTTTACCATATGTGGATTTGAGAATAATTTCTAAATCCCTCATGCCTGAGCCATAGCTTGCTGAACAATTCCCATCAACTGCTATTCCTGATAAGGGTAGAAATGATGCAGGTGGCTTTGATAAGCTGAAATTATTGAGCAACCTGATTTAAACACAATTATTCTATTCTACCTTGCCAGGGCCCAGCCACTTGGTGGGCTTTAGCCCAAAAGCTGTCACATCTCAGATGAAAGGACAGCTGTGTCTGCCAGGTTGGTGTCACTGACCTCCAGAGAGAACCCAGACCCCTCATGTGTTCCAGTAACAGGTGCTGTGTCCTTTCTCCCTGTAGGGTTTCCCACTTTAAGGTCTTGTTTCCAAGTCTTTGCATACAAGTCACTGCCTGCAACTCTGTTTTTCTTACCGAGCTGGGCAGAAAGCTGTTAGAACACTATTTCCACATTCTTGACAGGGGGTGCTGCCTTCAGTCTCACCACCATCTACCTACCTGACAAACACATTCAGTTCCATGCTGCCCTTCATTCCCTACCCAGATTGTGCCCATCTTTTCCTGTTCATTCTCAAACACTCCCGGTGTCCATAATGCCGATAGCACCATGCAAGCTGCTAACAGCCAGGCAGGTGAGGAGCTGTGTCTTGGCTCCTAAAACACAACCTGCTTGGGGTGGCCTACTGATGATTGCACATGTGATCACAACAGCCACGTTATTTCAGATTCCATCCACCCATCCATCCATTTCTCCTATGTGAGCTGAATCCGGGGCAGGTCTTGAGTGACATCCAACAGAGAACGCTCACCCAGCTTCAGGGTATGAAAAAATGGGCAACACTAAACAATAAGTGTTGTTAAGCTGTGAAACTGCTTGCCACAGGAAACTGTGGGTACAAAGGGATTTAGAATTAGCTAGGTAAATTCCTGGAAACAAAACCCACCAGGGGCTATTAAACACAAAGACACTATGTCTGGCTCCGGAAATCCCAGCACCACAAATCACTGGCCCTGAGCCCACGATCTGCATGCCCTGATACTGTTCATTAAGTACCTACTACAGCTGACTGCCATGGACAGGGCACTGGGATGGAAGGACCTCTGGTTCTAAGCAGTTCAGCTTTGTGTTTCTCTACAAATAGATGAACTGGGACTAAATATCACATTTGATACTAATGTTTCTGCATTCACCCAGCAGCATTTCTATCACCAGCACTCTCCAAGCGGCTTCTGCCACGACATCTGGACATCACGTAGCACCTGAAGCACATTAAGCTTTTTCAGCAGGTAATAAACCCCTGGACAGTGTATGGCAGGCGAGCCCCGGTCTCTAAATACCCATCACGGACATTGCTTTCCCCAGCAATTGCCAAAGCCTGCTTTAGATTAAACTGCTTCAGACCAGCAACTGCAGAAGGGCAAGGCTGGAAAAGGAAGTCTCTCTTGTTTTGTTTGGGCTCTTGTTTTCCTGCTGATTGGTTGTTTTGGACTTGTTTGTTTTTTGACAAATTATTTAAAGGACAAATATAAGGCTAGACAGCTGAATGCATCAAAAAGGTCAGCCAGTTTCTCAGGCTACTGTCTTTTTCCAGCTGTTCTAGATGAGAAAAAGGATCAGGAGGGGCTGCATCTCCCTGGTTGCTTTCCACAATGTAAAATAGGCTTCTTTGATATAAAGCAAGGGGTTGAGGAGTTTGGAGGATGTTGGGGTGGTAATGCCACACAGGATGCCAGCAAGACCCTTCTGCTTGTTGGGCAACTGCTGTTTTCAGAGCCATTCCCACCATCCTATATCCCGGACCATTGCCCATCAGCTGTTCAGCTCTGGGTCTGGGAATGATATGAACCTGGAGCCTTCCTTCAGCATCTGACTTCCCAAACTCCACGTACTGTTGTTTACGCCTGGCTTTCCTGGCCGTCCTCGGCCGAGGCGTCAGCCCCCGAATGCTCAGCGGCTCGGCGGCTTCTTTCCGTGCCGCTCCGGAGCCTGGCGTGGCTGGATCACGCAGAGGTGGAGCTGCCCACGGCGAGGGACCGACGAGGTGCTGATGAAATAAGGTGAAAGAGGCAAAGGGTTGCGGGAGGGGGTTCCCCCCGAACTCTCCTTTATTGGGGGAAGGGTGAGGAGATCCGGGAGGGAGAGTTGTGGAGGGAGAACACCGGGGAAATGTCCCCGTGCAGCTGGTTTTAAGGGGGGGGTAACAGCCAATGGGGTAAAGGACAAGGGGAAGGTACAGTGGTCAGGGGTCCAGTAAAAACATTTGAGGGGGGGAACAACAGCTCAGAACCAATAAAACTTCAAACACAACAGAACTTTCGGGAAGAAGGGGTTAGCCCAAGGCTCTGGACACGCCTTTCTTCTGGAATAAGGGGTGGATCTTAGACCCTGGTTCCATCCCTTGAGTCCTCCCCTAATGAGGAGCCTCCTACAGAGGAGATGGAGCTGGAGTGTGAGGCAGCAGCAACCAGGGTTGGACCTCCCACAACGTGCTGTAGGGAGGTCTGGGCCACAGCAGTGGAAAACGTCTTGTGAGACAGAGGTTGTGTCAATCTGTCCCCTGCAGCCCTTGCCCTGGGGATGCTATGCACAGCTTGCCCAGTTCCACCAGTGTGTCACCAGGCACCCTGAGATTCCCCTGGGAATTCTTCCCCTTTTGTCCTGTTGTCTGGAAGCAGGGAAGCTTAGCCTGGAAAAGGTTGCATCAAGCAAATTGATATAGCAAAGAAGAGAGGAAGGGAGTGAGAAGGGAAGGAAGGAAGGTGCGGAAGGAAGGTGTGGATGGAAGGCGCAGAAGGATGGAAGGTGCGGAAGGCGCGGGGGGAAGGCGCGGAAGGAAGGCGCGGAAGGTGCGGAAGGAAGGTGCGGAAGGAAGG
>VZRN01001083.1:6201744-6224244 GCA_013397935.1 Dasyornis broadbenti | reverse complement strand
ACAACAGGAGGAAACTGGAAACTCTTCAGCATAAGCTATCATGGATTTGGGTCTGGATTGCAGAGGTTCAAGAGATCAAAGCAGTAGCAACCAGAAGGGGCAAACCAGAGACAGCAGGCAGATAAAAGAAGAGATAAAAGCCAAAGAAAGCTTGGAGAGGAGGCTGACATTGGTAAATGAGGAACTGAGGCTGGATTAAAGAGTTGTGCTTGATGTGTTGTCTAGTTCCTTTTTTGGCTCTATTGGCTTCTGCAGAGCTGAAGCTTTGGCGGTTGGGGGGAAATGGGAAAAAAAAATTGCTATTTTCATTTTCTGTCCTTGTCAAGAAAAGCTTCTGTGTGTGAATAATCTCTGTGCTGCCCGTGGAAGGAGACAGCAAGGATCCTCCTGGGAGTAAAAGCTGCTCAGGGCATCAGTGGACCCCAAATTGCACAAAGGCTGCCCAGAAGACACCCTGGTGGGACATACCTTTGTCCTATGTATTTGAGCAGAGATCCAGATGATGCACAGGGCTTCCTTACACCTCAGGATCAGATATGGGTCTGGCCTTCAGACAACAGAACTTTTTTAAACGGGCAGGATCTCTTTGGGAATTTGTTACATTTTAATACAAAGCATTCCTGTTGCCTGGCCTGAAAGGGTAACCCAAGCAGATGCATTAGCAGAGCCCCTCTTGAGGAAGAAGCAATTATTCAATCAGTGCACGAGGGACTGGGTGGATCCTCTCAGTTTTGCAGCTCCTCAAAGCCAGCACCTCTGGGTGAGCAGGTGGGGCTGATTCCTTCTCACAACTGCCTTCTGTGAGACAGCCCACCTGGGCCATCAGCTGGGAGGAGGAGGAAGGAGAATAGAGCAGAGAAGAACCTCTCAGAAGAAGATGCGGAGCTGGAGCTGTGCCATGTCACAGTGAGCAAGTCCTGTCCTGTGGTGGAGGGAGGGGCATTCATGGGCAGTGGGACCTGAAAAAGAAAGGAGCAAGAAGTGATAACAGCGTGATGCTGCTTTCTGGGGAAGTGCTGCAGTGATGTGTTGTGACTGAGGCTTTGGTGTGGAGGGAGAACAGGGATTGCTCCTGTCCTTTGAGTTACTCTGCCCAAAATGCATTTGAGGGTTGGCTGGGGCCTGCGTGAACAAGTCTGTGGTGGGATTGGGTTAGAAAATGACATCTAAATGATTTTGTGGCTTCAGAGGTTAAGCCTGGGCAGGAGGGAGGAGAGATGTGGCCTAGGAACTGGTTGATTTTTCTTTCGTTCTGTTTCCGATGTCTGGAAGGATAAGCACCGTGTCTTTCCCCATCTCCTCTCTGCCCTTGCTGCGCCTCCTTGTACATCCCCCCGGCTCCGGGTGAGAAGCGGGATGGTCCCATCCCTGCTCAGTGGTGAGACCGTGTCTGTGCCAAGGTCACCCAGGATTTACGGGCTGCGCTTGCAGGAGTAGAGAACTCCCAGATTTCCCTCCGCGATCTCCAGCTGCCATCTGCTGGTAACTGCGCCCGCGGAGCCGGGAGCCAGAGCATCCCTGCCGGGCCCCGTCCCGGGCCGCAGCCAGCGCTGGGAGAACATCCCTGGGGACCAGGACCGGCTTCACACGTCAGCCGGGGAAAAGCAGGGCTCAGGAGAGGGCAAAGAGCTGAGCTGAAGGGACCTCGCTTCAAGGTGTGCAGGGGGAATCAATCCCCTTCTAGCAGAGCACTGAAGGACAAGCAGGGTTTAAGTGCTGCAGTAAACTTGATGATTTATTGGAGACAATTTTTTTCTCTCTGGAGAGATATTAAACCTGCCTCGGGGAGGCGGGGAAGAGGTGGGAAACAATCTGTTAAAATATGTTTCTGCTGCTTTCTGCTCACATAGGAACAGAAAAGCAAGTTAGCAAAAAGTGAAAGAGGTTATTGAGAGCTTGTCTTTGACTCTAGTGGGGTTTGGGAGTTGTTTTAGTTTGTTTGGTTTTAATTGAATTGTGCAATTTCAGAGCTGTTCTGCTGCGTATTTACCAATAAAAGGCGTGAGCTGGACAGGTCTTAGCTCTATCATAAGAATGCTGGCTAAGCACATGGCCCAGGCAGCACCAGGCCACATGACACCATTCCTGCCTTCCCTGCATGTAGGAATCTTGTAGGTGGGAGGAGAAAAGCCACAAATACTGCCAGGAGTGATCTGAGGAATTTGTTTCCCTGGATTTGGAAGGGGAATTTCCTGGGGTGATCGTAGGGAGGAGGTTGCAAGGGTCTGTTGGTTCTTGTGAGTGTCACAATCCAGTGGGTGTCTTGGTTAACACTAGCTACATGTGGTAGAGAACTAATATATGAAATCCTTTCGAGGTTTCTGAAAATCAAGTATGGATCAGAAGAGAAAGATTCTATCAGTCCCACCCCAAAGGAAGAATTAATGTGCGAGCTTAAGCCTCATTAGCCTGGAGAGAATCCACAGCAGCAATGCACTCTGACCATCAGAGTGGATGTGTGAGACCTCATGCCTTCCTCTGACACCACAGCCTCCTACACTGCAGCGTACATCCAAAACAAAAGCTGTTTTCATCAGTTTAATTGCTCACTGAAGACCTCGTTTCTTGGGGCCCTCTTGGAAAGCCACCCTTGGAGCTGCAGCTTGGAGGGCTGCACGTTTCAGAGCAGAGGCTTTGCCAGGAGAGCAGGGGAGCCTAAGAGTGGAGAGGGGCCTCAGCTGAGCACCAGCATTGGCAATTCGTCTGTGAAACTGGTGAGGTTTATTGTTTTCCCTAAAGTCCTGGTTTCTGGAGTCATGAGAGTGCAGTAAACTTCCCAAATTTCACATATATATGAGACTTGCTGCTAGAACTCACGACGAAGAAAAGTATAAAAATGCACCCTCTGGGAACAGAAACCAGAAAGAACAAAATGCCTCTACTGTTGGGGGAAAAAAAAAAAGTCCTCATCATATCTAAGCCAATATCATTCAATTTTGGCCTCCATCTCAAGAATTTTTAAGGCTTAGAGTTGGCAGTAATGAAGCTTCACTGATGCTTTGGCCAAGAGCAAGGGCATTATTCCCTGTGTCCTGGCCAATGTCCCAAACTCTATGATTCCCCTTCCGTGGACTCAAAATCCTCCCTGGAAATCGAGGTCTGCAGTGGGAAATCTGTATCACATTTTGTCCTCAGCTTCTCTAGGGCATCATGAAACATCGGCATCCTCCCAAGCTAAGTCTCATCACACTGTGCAAGTTGATGGCAGTAGTTTATCAAGTCTGATGTATTCCTCAGGATATGAGCAGCTCAGCTATGGTATAGGAATAACATAAGTCACTGTTGTCATTATTATTATCATGGTGAAGATTAGCATTGGGGATGTTGCTGTAGAATGTCACTGCCTTTCTATCCCTTTACATTTTTTTTTTTTCTTTATAGTAGGGCAGCTAGGTTTGAAGCTGGACCAAAGAGGCCTTTCATTTTAGTTTTAGTTTTTATTTTAGTTTTGTTTTAAGAACTCTCGGCCCTAGAGGGAGCTGTCATTTTGGGCTGCTGATTGCTTGTGCAAGCTGACAGGGAGCAAGACGGCTCTGTGTGTAGTGATCCCAAGTCCTTTTGCCTAATCAAGCCAACACTGCAGGCTCTGTGTGGAGGATGTGTAACCCTATCTCACTGCCTGACAACTCCTTCAGTTCCAGACTTTGTTTCCTCAGTCCACACAAACTGCAGCAAGCCATTAAGTTTGATTTTACTACTTTTTCCTTCGCCCGCCCCACTCTCCTCCTCCTCCGTTCTCTCAGCAACCATTTTGTCTCAGCCTTCCTTTCTTGTTTTTTTTTCTTAGGGATAGTAATTCTGAAGGCTGTATTCACTTCCTATGTATCCTTGACCCTCAGAGCATTTCAACATCTATTTTATCAACTAGTCAAAGGAAATTCAGCATCAGTTCAAAAATTCTCATTTCTTAAAAAAAAAAAGTGTATCTTATCTGGCCGGGTTTTTTTAGAACTGGATCGACAGACTTTGTAGAAAGCTCTTGCTGGAGCTTAAAAGGGAATCTTGCAGCTATAGGGTTTGACTCAAAGACATGGATTTCCTTTTTGATTCTGTGAGTCTGTAACACAGTGACTGCAGGGAAATGACAGTGAAATAGAGTTGTCTTTTGTTGAGCCTGGATGTGAAAGGAAATTAAGGGTGTTGATGGAGCACTCACTGGAGCAAGAGGAGCTGTTGCCCTGACGCTTGAGGCTGCCTCCAAGGAGGGTCAGCAGCTGGATTGTGCCGGCAAGAGTGGCTTTCCCTGGGGGCCTGATGCAGATGTGGGGAACAGACAGAGTAAGGGAGCAGTGTAGGGAAGGAGGGAAAGAAGGAGCACAGAACGTCATGGGGGAAACCTTGTAACTTTAATAAAAGCTCTGCAGAGCTCTGGGACGAGGTCCCAGCTGGGAAGAAACCATTCCTTCATTCCTTCTGTCGGACTTCAGCATCTCTAGACAAGCAGGTTTGTACCCAACTTCACCTCCTGGTGAGACCAACCACCAAAGCCCCAAACGCTGACTAATCTGCCACAAGGGACAATGCCTTTATCCTGCCTCCTAACTTTAAAATGAGGGATCTGATTCTTCTCTGCCATTTTTCTCCTGACATGAAGGAGAAGGATTTTTTAAATAGTCACCAAACAGACATGGATCAAGCTGCTGATACCTGTCTGAATTCACAGTTCCAAAGCAGATGTTCACATCTGTGGTTTTGCTATGGGGCATTTTCTTTTGAAATGGGCCACAGTGGGAAAATTTAAATGCCTTGGATTGCTTTTCAGTTGTGCTTAGGGAGTGCTTTTTGGTTTGTCACAGAGCACAGATCAGAATCATTCAGCAAGGACCGATTTCTTCCCTGCTGCGTGATCTGCAAAAGGGCTATGTGAGGCCATACTGGGAAACAGAGAGAGGCACCCTATTCCCTGCTCCACAGGAGCTGACCAGGTGATCCTGCACCACCTCTGGTTTTTACCACTCTTGGACTAAGTTCCTTGTGATTCTTAGACAATGGATTTCAGGAGGACACCAAAGGAATCTGGTTGTTCCTTGTAGTACCAAACATGCCTCTTGCAGGGGCTGTGAAGCATTACCTCACCTGCTTTGCTGTGGAGCATTCCTGTCCCAGGCACCATGAGTTGCTCCCCCGTGGTTGTTGTCACCTTCAGAGGGACCCAGAGAGGATCAAATGAAGCGAACAAGTTCTTCCTGCAACTCCTCCGTATCTTCTGCCTGTTGGTCCGTTATGAGAGAGTCTCCATCTTGCTGGTGGTGCCAATGGTCACAGCTCACAGCACCTTTATCATGGAGCATCACCGTGAACATGCTAATTCACTGCTTGGATCATAAGGCTGATGTGACTTTCACTTCCTTGGTGTTTCTCAGACCATTATTTCATTTCTACTCCAAACCTGAGAGATCTTTCCAGAAAAGCAATACTCAGAGTCCTAATACAAACTACAAATACATCTCTTCATGTCTTAAATTCATTAAAAAATGCTCTCATAAAAAGATTTATTTCCAGGGTTTTTCCTTAGACTTCTGCATGGAGTTGGCAAAGACATTATGTAACAGCTAAATCTTCATTAGTTATATCTGTTTGCTTTGTGCCTTCATGACAATGATGGAAGCTGTAAATAAGTATATTGTCCCATCTTAACAAGGATAGCATATCCATCAATAAGGACACTTACTCTGCTGAGATCTTTGCAAGGCTGTAGAGGGGAGTAAATTAAAAGGAGAACAACATCCTTCATCTAAAATGTCCTTGTTCCGTCACTTAATGTTTTACCCTTGCTAATATTTTTCAAAGTCTGGCTGTTAGTCAAAAAAGTCACTCAGTAAATGTGACATATTTTATCCAGCCTAAGTCTGCTTGGTCCTAGAATGATTTTTTCTAGGCAGCCATGCCTGGAAGCGTGACCTGAAACTCCTATGTCTTCTCACCTTAATTTCCCAGCAGTCATAGAAGTTTCCCACTGGGATGTGTGGGGATGGGAGGGGCAACCAGAGGAGGTCACTCAGCCAAGCAGGGAGGTGCAAACTCTTGTTCAGGGCAGCAAATGAGTTGTCTCACCCTGCTGCCTTTATGCAGACTCCACTCTCAGTAGCATCCTCCTCAGCCTGGACTGACTGTTTGGTAACAGCATGCTTAGCCCAAGGTGCCTCCTCTCACCAAACTCACTGAACTGTCCCCTTAGGTGCAGCTAAAGCTGTGCAGTAACTTCAAACTGTCCTGTGTGTCACGGCTCTCCTTGGTGCACAGGCAGGTGCCAGGGTTATGGGCCCACAGGGCTTGGGCAGGAGCTACAGGTGATCTCTGGGAGAGAGTGAGGAGGGGGTAAGAGACGGTCCATGCCTCTCACTGGGAGAGATCCATGCTCCTAGCTCCTTGCCAAGGGAGCCCAAACAAGGGAAGCACATCCCGTGTGAGCCCACCTGCATTGCATGGCTGGAACTGAGTCCACGCAGCCTGCACAGGGAGCTCTCTCCATCCCCAGGAAGGGACAGGAGCAGTTTCCAGCACATAGAACTGTGAGCTTTCCCCTGATGTGACAGGGCTCAAAGCAGCCTAACAAGGAACTGAGGTTCCCACTGAACCTTCCCTGACTGCTCTGCATGATATTTTATCCCTGCCTCAGCGCAGGGATCCCTGACTCACCCGGGTTAAACGAACAAACAAAAGTAACGCAAGGAGTCTTGAAGTGATGGACTGGCTCCAGGTTTATGGGACAGTCCAGGAGTGAAAATCAGAGTGTGGCCTGCAGAGGGAAGAAAAGAGCTGTGGTAGCACCACTATGCTTCCCGGGGGTCTGCTCTGCTTCCCTCTGCTCCTCTGGAGCAGGCTCCGAGCTGAATAGCTGCCTTTAAACATTAAATGCATTCAAAGCCCATTCATATCAAACTAAAATTAAACTGCTGGATTTCATTCAAGAGTCATTCCCCTGAGAAAGAGCTGAGAAGAAAATAATGGTTAGCAGAATGCCTCACCCATTCAGCATGCAGGAAAATACCCCAGGAGGAAAGGTAAGGAGTGAGGCTGGGCTATCGCCTCACCTCATTGCATTGGTATCTGTGTATAAGCCAATTTCTCAATCCATTTAGAAATTCACTAATTGTCATTGGAACTATTTGCTGATGACTGTGAAGTAGCTTGGTAATGAAGAGGAAGTCCATTTATTCCTTAACATTTGTGAAAATAATTGCCTGTCACTCCACCGAACATCCTTTGCCCCAGAAACACTTGCTCTTCAGCACCTTTTTATTTTTTTCTGAGCTGCACGCTTTGAAACACCACTTACAATTTCCAGTCCCCAAAGGGCTCATTCTCAGCTGCTGTGGCAGGAGTGAGGGTGAACACCCCACAAGGGGACATTAAACGTTCTGTCACTTCTGCTGCAATGAGAGGAGAGTGTGTTAACCGTGCTGCAGGGGCTGGCTGGCTGGTGGCAGCTCCCAGGTGCTGCTGAAACTGTGGGTTTTACAGGGCTGCCACAACTCCGCAGCCTGCCCCACACCTCTGCCGGGCATCACTGTGGGGCTGGGAGAAGCCATGGATGCAGGGCTTGGTGACCATGGGTCAGTCTCCGGCCAAGGAGATAAGGTGGCCCCAGCCCTGCCTTCTGAGCCTCTGCCCCCTGTTTGGTAATCCTGCTCTCAGCCTTCACCAAGACAACAAAAATACTGTGCAAAGACAGGCATGCATCAGGAAGTGACTCTTGGAGGAAGGAGGAAAGGTGTTCTGGAAGGTAGAGGAGTGATGTCTCAGGACGGGAGGAATGGGGAGAGGATGGAGATCTGTATTCCTCAGCTCTCTGTGTCAATTGCCCCTATGAGTACAGCACCTGATCCCACAGTGGGTGACACCCCACAACAGCTTTGTCCCCTGTGCTTGTGGGCTCATCCCCTCCATCATGCCCAGCACTTCCTCCACTGCCACCACTGCTCCCACCAACACAGCTAACATAAACCAACTCATTCCTTCCCTTTGGGGCAAGCAAAATTTAGAGTTGCCTGCATGATCAAGAAGCTCTGAGCCCTCTGCCTGCCAGGGAGGGTGCGTTTGCTGCAGCAGGTAACTTGAATATTTGAGGTACCTCACCAGGTCCCCAGAGAAAAGCGGGAGAGACGGACTTTGCCACCTGAATCAATAGAGATCTGCCAAATCGCACCTGCCGGGCTTGTGCTGCTCTCATACCTTTCACTCCAAGGGCCGCTTATTTGTTTGTCAGCTGTGATGAATTTGTATTGTTTCCTGGGTATGTGAATTGCCACATCTGTTCCCAGGGCAGGGAGCACCACATCTCCTGGGGGCAGACGGCCACCAGAGTTCACTTAGCAGTGCATGGAGCGGGAGATGAGCGCTGTCCTGCTGCTGGGACCCTTCACTGTGCACCCACTCTTTGCCCGGGGCTCCTGAGCAGGGCTGGGAGCCAGGGGAGCCATGGAACACCAGGATGTGTCATCCCCTTGGCTGTGGGCAAGGACAGTGGTCTTGTCCCCAGGGAGGAGCACACCTCTGCAGCTTGTCCCGGGAGTGAGGAGCCGAGCAACTCCTGCCTGAACAGGATCGGGCAGCGAGGGAAGGGACTGCCACAAATGCACTCAAGGTATTGTCCATGTTGGAGGTGCAGCTGCTGCAATCCTGCCCAGCAGCTGGGTTGGCTGCTGCAGTTTGGGATGATCCAGGCAGTGTAATAACACCTGACAGCATCCTGCTGCTGTAAGCCAGTGTCATTCTAGTGGGTCCAATGGACTCAGGGTAGCTCATGGCTATTGGAATGGCTTATGGGATATGTTTACTGCCCCAGGGTGAAAGTTTCCAAGTGTTAATTGCTGCAGGTACAGCACCTTGGGACTGTGAGGTGAAGGGCTGGGTCAGGCAGGTACTTGGGCTTCCCATGTGCTGGAGGATTCCTGGTTTGGGAAGACTGGAGATGCTGTGTTTGTTTCTTGGGCAGGAATTTAGTGCATTTCAGGATTAGGCAGCTGTCTTTTGCTTTCGGGTGCTGTGATGTTAAGAGGGAGAAGTGTGTGGGTGAGTGTAAATCAGCTCTGTGCAGGGAGAGCTGTCTGTTTATACCTGGGCATTTAGGCTTCCAGATATTTAATTTCTGGTAACTGTACTTCAGCTTGTTGAAACAATTCAGTCTTGAAAAGCCTCTTGTGGATAATGAGCCTATGAGGAGGCAGCACTCCCAGGGAGCCTCAGACTGGGGAGCAGGTGTGGATGTGGGCCTCACGTTAGCAGTGCAATTGATGAGCAAGTAGGCAGCCAGCATTTGCAAGAAAACTCTGGAAGAGAGGGGAATAAAACAAAATGAGAGTGCAGTTTTGTTGCCTCCCTTGAAATCAAGAACGGGCAAAGCTTACCTAAGCTTGAAATGTCCCATGTGATATGTCATGGGGTGAGGTACCATGGGTGGTGGAGGGTGGGGGATGTAGGAGATAGTTCTGCTTTGAGGTCTGGAGTCTGCCTGGAGAAGGCTCTGGAATGGCTCTGCCAGCCCCAGTAGGAACCTTTTGTGATCCTCCCAAAGCTGTCCCAACGAAGGAGCAGAGGGGCAGCATGACCCACTGCCTGTGCCCTGGTTCAGGGGGCTGGTGCTGGAGGGTGCCCCCTTTGTCTGCAAACCAGGATGAGAAATGTCCCTGCTGCACTGAGGACCCGTGTTCACAGTTTGTTGTGTGACAGCTTGCAGCCCCCTCCTCCTTCCTGCCCATGTCCCGGGACACAAGATTCCCACGGGGGCTGTGGGGCACAAGCCTTCTCCAGGCAGACCCCAGTACTCAAAGCAGAACCATCTCCTACATCCCCATGATGTCACTGATGGGTAAATGGGCAGGAGAGAGGAGCACTGGTAAATGGACACCAGGGGATCTGTGAGGAATCCTCACACCACAGAGCTATGAGGAGGCCCTCTCTGATGAGCCATGGACACCAAGCTCCTGCTGGGAAATGTTAGCCACCATCCTGCCTGGCTTCTGCTCCCCACTCGCACCTTCTTCAGCCTATTAATTATTAAAAGGGAAAGGATGAAGGCCAGTGTGCACCAAAGTCCAGCCTGAGTGAGAAGATCAGCAGTCAGTTTGCTCACAGCCATGAGCCAGCCAACCACAGCCACCACAGGGATGCCTAGGCTGCCAGGGAACACAGCAGCAGCCTTTACAGCGGCAGACATCACCACTGCTGTTCTGTACTTCGTTTTTGTCCTCGCTATCGGGATATGGGTGAGTCCCTGAGGGGGCTGGGATTGGCTGTGCCTGAGCCAGAGAGGCTTTGATGCTCCCTGGACCCCTCCTAGGTACCAAGGGGTTTGCCTGCAAATGGCATTCTCTGCACTCATTAATCCCAGGGCCAGCAAATTTGGGGGTGACAGGGACCCTTCTGTGAGCCCTCATTCCCACCCCACATGGGGATAACCGTGGGGTCATTTCCTGAAGGTTATTCTGAGAATGATGCCTGACTCCTGTGCTGCTGAGCAGTCTCACATCTGGGTGTGGACAGGCAGGAAGCAAAAGAAAAGCCATGGTTGTGCTGGAGAAGACTGAAATGGGACCTTAAAAACTTTGGAAAAATTGTTGCTAATAATTTGTTCAAACTGCTTGGTGAAAGCCTCTGTCACAGACACTTACTGTGTTCTGCTTGGCTGAACTGTTTTCCTTTCCCAGTTGGTACAGTCACGGAGAAGTCATTAAACAGGTACAAACAGCTTCTTTCCAAAGCACGACAATCGGAAACCTGCACAGAGAGGTAGAAGCAGTGGGTGAAGCCTGGCATACTTAATAGATCCATAAAAGTGTTTTGGAGCTGATGCTGAGACCAAGCATTAAGGATTCTCCTGGCTTGGTCTGACTTGAGGGTGGATGAATAGAGAAAAACACTTTTTCCTCTTCTTTTTGCTGTGATTCCAGTCATCAATACGAGCAAACCGAGGGACCATTGGAGGCTTTTTTCTGGCTGGACGATCCATGACTTGGTGGCCTGTGAGTGAAATGCTTTCCTCTGTTTCTCATGGTTTAAAAGCAATTCCAGATGTAAGAGCAGGTCTGGAGAGGGGACCTGTCCTTACATATTTTGACTGTAGAATTGAGATGAAGGGGACAGATGAAGGATCCAAAAGGAATCATCCCACACATCTTTGCCAATGGGCTGCCCGGCCAAAAGGGTAGCTCAACAGCTTCAGGGTTTTCCAACTCTCAGTTTCTCTGTTAAAGTCACTAATAAAAATGTTCCCGTTGGTGAAAGTTAGGGAATGCTGGCTACCTAGGTGGGTTTGAAACTTTCTGGCCTCAACTCATTGCTGATGAACCCAAGTCAAGAGAGCGTTAGGTAAACTAGGAATGTGTTATCCAGTAAAATGCATTTAGACACTGAAGGAAAGATAATCCCAAAGCCCAAGACTTTCTGAGTTCTCGCTCTTTCGAGTAGAGTTGAGTTTATTGACTAACGATGTAAAGAATATAAACTTCAAACCACTGAAGTATAAATCTTCACTATGAAGGAAAAAATAATCTATTGAAGAAGCCTTTTCTTGGGAGTGAAAGGTACATATAAAGATAATATAAAGTTTGAAAGGAATAAAAACACCACAGGAACAAAGATTCTTCTCAGCCAATGCCAGACTCTAGAACCACACATCTCTCCAGTGAGTCGTGGGTAATGGAATGCACTTCTTAACCAAAACACAGCTTTTTTCTTTTCTTCCTTTGGCTATGCATTGCTCATAAATTCACTAGGCTAGATTTTCAGCCTGTTCCACCAGAGATACATACACCTCTCTAAAATCTGTCATTTCTTAAATGTTCTTTATACTTCTGTCTCATCCAAGTGACATTTAATGGAAAAGCTTGGCTTGATGGTTTTCTCTAATTTGGAGGCGGAAAATTAAAAGATAATAAAATTGAATATTTTTTTTCTTCATTCTTTTTTTTTAAAAGAAAATTTCTGGGCTTTTTTCTATTAAAAAAGCCCCCAGACAAACCCCCAAACATTCTCACTGCTTTTGGCTCCAACCACAGGTGGCTACAGAGGCTGTTGGATACAGGTAAGCTCTCGGCTCTCCGGAATTGTTGTTGGTTCAGAGCAGCCTCTCATGCTGTTCGCTTCCCAGTTTTGTTCGTTGGAGCAGATTCCACTTCTGCAGCTCTCCTGCAGGCTCAGCTCCTTGTGGCCTTCGCCTTGACTACATGACTGGCTTATTTGTATTTTATTATTTTTTTATGGGAGTGACAGGTTTAAGCTGTGCATTAAGCAACCTCAACTAAATCCTGATATTAAATTGCTGCTCCTCTGTATTTCTGCGTCTGATCTACATCTCAGGAAAACTGCTCACATTTCTTGAGAGCACTGGTTGCAAAGTCCTGTGGCAGCAGCTTCTTTTAATCAAGAGTTTTCTCAGGCAGACAAGAAGGCAGAGCTGTCGGCAGAGTCAGTGTGGGTGTTGATGTCATGTTTTACCTTGCTGAAAGGTGAGAAGCGGATCAGCTTCCATCAGTCCTTGTTTCACATGTGGCAGTACTAAGGAGAGGAAAAGCTCCTTGTAGGAGATGTGCCTAAAAGCGAACTGTAGCATGAAAGGGCTTGACTTGTCCATTGGGTGACTTTTCATTTGCCCCCGAGAGAGGCTTGATGTTGGCATGCAGAAAGGAGGTGAGCCTTTGTGCCGGCAAAACTAGTAATTAAATCTTTAGTAATGAAGTCTTTAGCCTTTGTGCCAGCAAAAGCAGTAATTAAGATAGCCTTTGCCCTGTTTAAAGAGCCTTGGAGCTTGCATTCTGCCAGTTAGGGTGTCAATGGGCCATGGCAGGCACAGCCTACCCTGCCCGAAGCCTGCAGGTAAAGTTAACCTGAGGCATGAGCATTTTCCAGCCTGCTGCAGAGCTCCATGGCTTGGAACCTGCCTTAGACACCCGACACAAAGACCTGCATGCTCCCATCACGTCCATGCTGTGGTTCAGGAATCTCCTCCCTCAGGAGGAGCTCCAAGACAGCACTCCTGTCACCATGGCTGTGGGAACCAGCACCACACGTGTTCAGAGCAAGACTTTAAAGGGGCTGTCAGCAAGACATGGGGCGGGAGAATAAAGGTCAGCAAGGTCAGAGATGGCACCTTGCTGGCTGATTAACAAGGGAATGGGGAAATCCATCACGTTTCATGGACACTGAGGAATCTGTGGTGACACCAGACTGCCCTCCCTCCACTATGTTCCCCACGACAGGCGTGCATGTCAGGAGAACCACTGGCAAAGTGAGCCCTCACTCTGAGATTAGGCTTTGCATTGAAGTGCGGGCAGTGGAAGGGAGCAGGAACGTGCTTTAAGATATAAAAATGTAGGGCTTTTTGTGAGGTGAAGGAAACCTCAACTCTTCATTAGCACCTAGCTGCCTAACTACAAGGAGATGAGATCCTGGGGAAAGAGAGTTCCTGGGCAAAATGCTCGGGTTGATACAGAAGTTAGTCAAGGTGACTTTCTCAGTGTTGTCCCGGTGCCCTGTGTTTCAGATTGGAGCATCCCTGATGTCGAACAACGTGGGCAGTGGTTTATTCATCGGCCTGGCGAGCTCTGGAGCAGCTGGGGGACTTGCTGCTGGGACTTTTGAGTGGAACGTGAGTCTGTTCTGTTGTCAACTAAGATGTCACTGTTTACAAAGGGACTGGAGGTTTGTCTCCAAAATCAGGTGTTTAACAGTATCAGCAGCAACAAGTGCTCAGCTCTCAGGAGACAAGCCTCCAGACATTCTGACAGCCTTGGAATAGATCTTTATTTTATTTTAAGTGGAATTCACTAGAATTATTAGCTCTTTGACCTTCCCAGAGGTACATGGCCGTATTTTTAACCTTTAGTCTGCAATCATGAAGATTAAAATAAAAAATAATGAAGGCTGGAAAAGTACTTGGATAATCACAAGATTCTGGGTACAGGGAGTTAAAAGAATAAGCAGCACGTGCTCCTAAATTCAGTGTAAATCCATGAGAATCAGCAACACTCTCTTCACCTGGCAGCTGCCAAAATGTGGCGTCTCTGGGGTTAACATCTGGGTGTGAAGGCAGGTCTCATTCTGCCCTGTTGAAGTGGCCTGGAAAATTGCCACTGACACCACACAGAGCATGAAAACCAGGCCCTAGGTGTGTGATGCTAATGAAATTTCTCAGCTGATGAGGAGTGAGATGAGTGCCAGCCTCACAAGAAACATCACTCACCTAACTCCGAGTCTCTTGCCTACCTCAGCAGAGAGTGCCAATAGTGCCGGGTACTTGCCAAGCACAGGCAGGGCCCACCAAAAGCTCTTTGCTGGGGTATGCACTGTTTTTTTTCTAGACCATTAGGGTCACCTTTGAATCCTTTGTGAAGAAAACAGAGACTGTGTTCAGCCTGGTGCATGTGGAACATAACAACATTGCTGTACTTTAAGGAAATTTATTCAAGTCACTTTAGAAGCTCATGACGACAAGATTGTATTTCAGGGCAAATCTAACTTCATGAGCTCAGATTAATTTACTTCAGAGTGGAAAGGGAGCTTAGATATGCCATTACTCTCTCCCTTTGCCACAGGACATCATTCAGCTGGAGGGGTCAGATGAGCATCTTTCACCTCAGCCAGTCTGCCACTGCAGGAGCCATAGCTGTTCTCCTCAATTAGGCGCAATCTCTGCTCACAGGGATCAGTTTCTTTTCTGAAAACTAAAATAACTGGTCAAAATAAATGTAAGGATGAAAGATAATAGCCTGAGACAACCAAGAGGCAAGGTTTGATAACCCAATGGCTTTAATTTACCTGGGTATCTACAGGTATTTACAGGATCTCCTGTCTGGGTATCAGAGAAGAAATACATGATTGGGAGATGCCTTAGTGCTTTCTAAAAGACTCTTCACCTGTGGCAAAGCAACTAAAGTGTCTCTTTATCTACCAGTGACAGAAGCACATCTGCTCCAGCCTGCAAGGAGAACATCCCAGCAGAGTCTTGCTGGTGCTTATTTTTATTCTCCGCAGGGACAGTCTGCTGCCTCAGCCTCATTACTTGCTAATCAAGCAACAAACAGATGCTCCCATCCTGCTCTGAATCACTTAACTCTTCACTGCCACAGCATCAGTGGTTTCAAAGGCCACCAAATACACCACCATCCCTCAGAGAACCAGAGCAACAGAATACACCATCTTGCCCTAAAGGGCAGAAGATGGGAGAGGATGTGACACTCATGACAGAGAAACACAGAGCTTAGGAGGGGGACTTCAGAAGCTTCTAACTGAACTGTAATAATTCCTCCAGTTGCTGTCTCATCTTCTGAGCAGGGAGAAAAAGTCAGTCTGCTTCTCAAGCACATTGCATGGCTCTGTACCTTTCTGCTTTCTTAGGATGGCCACCAATAGGACAGGGGAGGGAGCTGTTCCCACGTGTTGAATCCTGTGCCTTTATTCTCTGTCTCTTTAACAGGCTGTCTGGGCAATCCTGGCTCTCGGCTGGATCTTTGTGCCTGTTTACATCGCAGCAGGAGTAGTCACCATGCCTCAGTACCTGCAGAAGAGGTTTGGAGGGCAGAGGATACAAATCTACCTGTCCGTGCTGTCCCTGGTTCTCTATATGCTCACCAGGATATCCGTATGTATCCAATCGAACACAACCCTTGTGTCTAGGGCAGGGATAGGGCATCCTGGTACAAAGCAGGGCTGCTCAGGGAGAACTCATATGTCCTTGAAAGGACCAGCTCAGCCCCCAGGAGCAGCAGCAGTATGTTAGTGTGCTGCTCCTGCCTCTGTATTGATCATGGAGACCTTTCCTAAGAGAGAGACAGAGCCCTCATTAAACAGCACCGCACAGTGAGAACTTTACAGGGATGTGCAGCTAATTACTAAACAGTGTAAGTACCACAGGCTGTCTGCCTGCTTTTCCTCTTCTATCGCATCAAACCTCAGGCAACAGAGACAGAGGCAGGGCAGCATTGCCCCATCTGAAAATCTGGCTGGCTGCATCTTGTCGAGATGAAATTCTCTTAAATTTTTGTAAACCTGCTGTTGTTCTTGTAGCTGAGTTTTCAGCATTGGGTATTTTATAACTGTTCCTCTCTCTCCCTTGTGTTACATAAAAAGGGTGCAGTGAAAGGGAGAAAGGTTCTGTCTTAAGACAAAACTCAGCATTTTTTCTGGATTGCTTGTAGCATTGTACCCTGCTGGTAACCAAAACCCAGAGTAGCCAACTGGGTGTTTCCCTCTTTTAAATGCCATTCTGAAAGAAACAGGAGTTATGCACAGACATGTACTAAGAGCTACCTGTGCCCTTGGAGTGAGAGGAGTGTATTTCAGAGTCCATTTAAGGGACTGAAGATGTCAGTCCTTTGTCTCCAGCTGATTATCCCAAGGTCAGTACAAGCCAGTATTCATTAGACCCTACTGTAGTATTCAGATGTCAGATTGCCTCAGGAGACACTGACTGGAGATAAGACACTCATGTGGCTTCAAGGTCCTTCTCCCAGGCTTGTTATGTCTCAGGTCCTGGGAGGGGCATTAAGGGGAGTTGCAGGCTGACTCCCAGCCTGGATAGATTTCCTCCTCTAATGTGCAGCTCTTGGTCATCTCACCTGTGGCTGTCACCACTGCCTCCAGCTTTGCTCTGTGGGACTGGAGCATTGCCCTGGGTGGCAATGAGTGAGTGAGGTCTTGCAAAGAGGCATTTGAAGCCTCTTTACCTGTGAGGGATAAATGGTGACTCTCTCCTGCAGCTGCCCACAGCATGCACAGCCAAGGTATGAAACTGAGCTGTCTTTCAGAGTGACCTTCAGCAGAGCAGTCTTTGCCAGTGCTTTTCAGAGCAGGACCCTGGCCCCCGTCACTGCAGTTCCATCTCAGTGCTTTCTCCTCTGTGCAGCCAATTCACGCGTGGCTGACGGATGTGGCTGGGGGAGTTTATGGCCATGACAGGTGCTTTCTATTAAGCAGAGCTATTGTTTGTGGAGAGCTCATTTAGCGGCTGGCTGGACAGCAGGCACTTGGTTACAAGAAGGAATTTTTCTCGCAGTGCTTTCTGCCCAAACATAGGTTAACAACCAGGGCACTGCAGAGTCTTTTCGGCTTGCAAAGAAAACAGAGATCTCAATAAAGGTGTTGTCAGAGGCCTGATCCTGCACGGCGACAGAGGTGGTTGTGTTTCCTGCTGGGAAGCCAAACCCCAGAACGGGCAGTGATTTTTGGGGTGCACTGACTGTGCCTGTCCTGTCTCAGGCCTGCAGAGTCAGGGGTTGCGCTGGCTCCTTGCTTTGAAGGTGCTCATTTCAGACACAGCAAATAGAATTCTTGCCCCATCCCTTCTGTCTCTTTTGGTAATGGTCTTCACCTGTTATCTCACCCAGTACCAGGTTTGTAGGTGTCCTTCCACCTGATTTTCCAACATAAACATCTCCCTTATCACCTTCTGCAATTTTGAATGATGCTATCTGTGTCATTCCAGGTTTCACCCGGTTTCTGGTGTCACTTTCTCTGCCAGAAAGTCCAAACAAAACACAGCTGATGGGGGTTTCTTTATTTCTAGTGAGGTCCTCAGCAGATATAACCCATTTTTCTGAGTCATTCTGATATGCTATGCTGCACAAACAGTAAAGCAACCTGTTGACCTTTTCAAAGAATTAAATCATGGTACAAGATATCAAGTGACTCTTTAGGGGTCTGTCAAGAGGGATCGTCTTCTGGGCCACGGGGCCACCAAGACGAAGCCCTGGGAAGAATATGGTCTGTGCTATCTCCCCCTCTTTCCCTCCGTGTTCACCTGTGGATACATGGGCTCTGCTATCCAGGGATGTCTTCACAGTCAGCAAAAGGAGCGACAGTTTCCACCAGTCCTTCTCTGTGCCAGCCAGAATTCTATGACATGAAGAAGGTCTTTATTTTGATGACTTTTTAGTCCCTTTCACCCTCCTGCTCTCCTGAAAAGCTCAGATCTGGAAGGAAATTTTTCCTTACAGCAGAACAAGGTTCAGAGCCAACCCCAACAGCTCTTCTCCCCTTTCACTTCACCTTCGTGGTGTCCTCCCCTGTCAATGCTTTCAGCCGCAGAGGGCTGCAAGCTGCTTTTTAAAATTTCTCTTGCACGAAGCACTGCTAATGCCACACTGCCCTTGGTTTTTATATTCCAGGTAGACATTTTTACCGGAGTGTTGTTCATCCAAATCTGTTTCGGCTGGAACCTCTACTTGTCTGTTGTGGTCTTGCTAGCAGTGACTGCTGCCTTCACCATAGCTGGTAAATAGCTGATTTTAAAGGATACATTATAAACTGGAGCCTAGGATAGAAACTTCCCATTTCCGACAGAGGGGAAACAGTATTCAGGTCCTGGTGTGAGGGAGAGATTGCCCCAGTTGCTGATGGTACCTGCCCTGTCACTCCCATCTGTTGGAGATCTTTGACTCTGCCCCTCTCCCCTCTTGGCCCAAGGGAAAGTGGTATGGGGGGAACATCACTGTTTTTAGAGGATTTTTTAATACTACACAAAGCTCGTGGCTCCCTCTGTGCAGGAAGCTACCACTGCCCGTGTTTGCTATTTTTCCTCTTTCTGCAAAATTAGGAACTTTAGCTGTTAAGATGCTGAACTGCCTCCAAGTCCTCTCATGAACACAGAAAACCCTTCATGCAATTCCTCATGGGAGGGCTTGTGACAGCTGCAGGCTCCAGGGGACAAGCTCAGTGCCAGCTTCTTCTCCCCGTGGGTCTGTCCTGAAATCACGGGGCTGGGGCTAAAGAAAGGTTTTTCCAGGTGAGGTGCCTGTTTCCCTGTGCATGGTGACACGCTGACTGCTGTCTCTGCTTCTCCTGGCAGGGGGTTTAACGGCTGTGATTTACACAGAAGCGCTGCAGACCCTGATCATGGTGGTGGGAGCTTTGGTCCTCCTGTTCATAGGTAAGGAGAAGCTGCGGTGGCACCACACAGTTGTTTAAAGGTCCCAAGGACACAGGACCTGAGCAGGGTGCCTCACCCTGTCATGTGTGGCACAGAAATGAGTTTTAACCGCTCACAGAAGTGGTGCCAGCACAACTCTCATTCTCCAAGCCATCAGACTTGCTTCATCCTTTGCACTAACTGTGTGAAGGTGAGGCTCTGGATAACTTCACCTCCCTGGGGTTGCCAGTGTTCCAAGAGCTTTGGAACGTTGCATTCTCAGAGCCAAATTCAGCTCTCATTAAGCTCATGTCAATTCAGAATGATCCTGCTGCCTTTCACTGTTGACTTTTGGACTTACTGTGGATTCATGTGGGCGTAACTGAGTGCTATAAAGATTACAAAGAGCATTATAAAAAACATAAAGAGCAACAAGGAAATGACCATAATCAGTCTTTGTTTTAAGCCTTCGAGGCAAACAGAAATATCTAAACCAGCTATATCTTTTTTCATGTCATACCTTCCTGCTCTAGCTCTTGCAGGGTGTATAAGTAAAGACTAGATGCTGATGACATTGCCGGGATTAGGATCATGAAGATTTTCCTGCATTGATCCTCTTCCAGAATGTGTTGTTTAAACCATAAGGACTCTGGGCAAAATCCAGCTGTCTTCTGTAGAAACTTTGACTGCGAAAAGCAAAGGTGGAATGGAAAGAAAAGTAAAGGAGATAAGAGGAAGATAAAAGAAAAGTAATCGCAAGACTCAGATAAGGTAATAACTTTGCAGGGTGCACCAGCCCTTAAATCACTGGCATTATCTTTACAGGATTTGAAAAAGTTGGCTGGTATGAAGGACTTCAGGAGAAATACAGCGCAGCAATCCCAGCGATCACGGTCCCAAACACCACCTGTCACCTGCCACGTGATGATGCCTTCCATGTGTTCAGGGATCCCATCACAGGAGACATTCCCTGGCCTGGCCTTATATTTGGCCTCTCTGTGATGGCCATTTGGTTCTGGTGCACTGACCAGGTAAATAAAATCTTTCCCTCAGGAGACAAACCACCACACTGCTATTTTCAGTCCACTCCTCAGTCTGTGGATCTGTGAGCTGAAAAATCACTGTGCCACAGTGTGCAGGAGTTGCTACCTTTTCTACTAGTCTAGACCAGAATGTCTCACTCCTTCCACCTTCTCAGCAAGCTGCTAATTTTATGCATTTCTTAGTGCAGTGAGAACAGGTTATTTTCATCCATCTTTATCCCACTGCGGGCTGGTGAGTATCGGGAGTCTTCACACTGTTAGCATGACAAGGATATAAAAATGTGAATCTGGAGCTGGCTCTGCTGTGACCTTGTGTAGCCCTCCAGACAATATTCCTCCATTCATGTTCCCAGATGTCTCATGTCCCTTATTCATTTTCAAGCTACAAACAGGGAAAGCTGTGAGTGTTTCTCAAGACATGGTGCTTGTGTGCTTTCAGATAGGATAATTGTGAAACCCCACCACTGCGCTTTTACCAAAACAGTCACAGGCTGCTTCATTCCATGTCTCTTGCTGCCATACAGTTGCTGTCTCCAGCCCTCAAGGGGACTTCATTTCAGTCAAGGACGAAATTATTCCTGTAAAGGAAATTTCCACGCTGCCCTCTCCTGTAGCCTGTGGACTGAGCTCTGAGCAGTGGCAGCAGGCTGCAGTCAGCGAGGTGGGAAAGCTGTCCTTGGCATGCAAAACACCCTGGGATCCTGTGGGATCAAAGTCATCCACGAGAAGGAGAGATAGAAAGGATGGATTCTGCTCTCTCTGTTGTACTTTTGTTTAATCTCTGCTCTCTTTTTGCACTGATTGCAGGTCATGGTCCAGAGTTCTCTCTCTGCCAAGAATCTCTCCCACGCCAAAGGTGGATCAGTGGTGGGAGGGTATCTGGAGATGCTTCCTCTGTTTATAATTGTCATGCCAGGAATGATCAGCAGAGTTCTTTTCCCGGGTAAGCCTTCCCATGTTCCTTGACACGGGGTTCCATACCTGCCACTAATCCCACACAGGTCTGCCAGCACTTTGACATCTTAGAAACTGCTGTCCTGCAGGCACATTCGTAGAGATTGCTGCTGCACTGTGGTGTTCCCATGCCCTCCCTCCATCTCCAGCTCTCCCACAGTGGCAGAAGTCACCAGGAGTAGCCATAAGGGACATGTTTTGCCATTGAGAGGATACAGATCCATGTTGTGGACATTGCATCCGTCTGTCTGTCTGGAAGGAACCAGTGAAATTAAATGCATGGAGCACTGAGGTTGTCCTTCAGCTCCTGTGGATTACATCCATTAGGTATTTTGGAGAGTTTTAGCAATCTACCACATAGATTCATTCAGGTCCTGGTGGATTAGGCTAAACAAGCCTTCCTTACCTCCCAAGGAGCTCTCATTGCTGGTTTCCCCAGAGCCTTCCCCTTCCCAGGAAGAATACCTTGGTTAGTAGGACCACTCCTGGGGGAAAAAGCCTAGCTCCCAGGTTTCCTAAATAGGGGTAAGTCAGCCTCAGGCATCCTAGGGAACTCAGCTGACAGGTTCACGGAAACAGTCCAGTTCCCACAAGTGACAAATCATCAAGGATTACAGTTATGCAACATCCAGGAGAGTTTTAGCTACACCCTCAACAGAATTTCAAAATGTCATCTCAAAGTTTCACCTCTATTATACAATATAAAACATTTTTCAGCTCCACTCACTGTAGCTTTATTTCACCTCTAAATTTATACGAAACCATACAAGGCATCAGGATTTGTTCCCCTGATCCAAACAACCTGTGGCTCAGTGGGGTTTGCACTGACTCCTTGTTCTTTCCCTGTGTTCCTCAGATGAAGTGGCCTGTGTGGACCCAGATGTCTGCAAAAGCATCTGTGGAGCTGCCGTGGGTTGTTCCAACATTGCCTACCCCAAACTGGTGATTGAACTCATGCCTGATGGTGAGAAACACACTTGTGGAGCTGGGCTTGAGCCAGGCTCTGCACGGGGGATCAGGCTGCCCTTACCCATCCTAAGGATGTGGAAATCTTACTGCAGATACCAGACAGTGGGATGGAAAAAAAACAACGCTCAGAGGCCCAAGCTCTAGTCCTGATTCTCCTTCTGTGTTTTGCTCCCGCAGGGCTCCGGGGTTTGATGATTGCAGTGATGATGGCAGCCCTGATGAGTTCCCTCACCTCCGTTTTCAACAGCAGCAGCGCCCTCTTCGTTGTCGACATCTGGCAGCGGGTCCGCAGGCAGGCCTCAGAGCGGGAGATGATGATTGTGGGCAGGTCCTTACATTTATTTATGTCTCGTTCCTCTCATCATCTGTTTTCAGTGCAGCATTTACATCCCCCAGGCTGGACTCACTGAGAAAAATCTGGTGCCTGTAATTTAGAGCAGGAGCACAGCTTGGGAAAAAGTGTTGCCTTTTCCAGCTTCTTCTTGGCTAGACCTGGTCAAACAGAAACTCTGAGTGTACCACTGAGCTAAGCAGATAATTGCCTCTCTTTCCTCTAAACTAATTATAAACACTGCTTTAAATGTAACTTTTAGAAAAGCCAAAAGTGCTCTGGAGGCATCACCACCTGAGGTCTTTAAAAACATATAATTTTTGCATCAGACAGGATTGATATGTTGCAATTTCTTTTTT
>VZRN01001083.1:6173904-6201693 GCA_013397935.1 Dasyornis broadbenti | reverse complement strand
TTTTTTTTCAGGGAAAAGTGCACAGCTGAGCCTCCCAGCTCTCTGTCTCCGTGACAAGTTGTAGTGTCCTTTGCAAACAAGCTTTGGTGCTGCATTATATCAGGGACATACAAAGTTCTCCTCCAGACAGGAGACTTTGAGCTGCATTCAGTCTGTTTGTGGTGCTTTTGCTCTCCAGTCATGAGCGTTAAGTTCTAAGCTTTGCTGAGGGGTGGCTGAAGGCTGCAGGCAAGCTCATACTTCAGAGTGGCAGTGGTGAGAGGACAAGTAAGTACCTCTTGCTCAGCAGGAGGGATAAACCTCTGTGACACACAGGGCAAAGGCGAGGGAAGGTTGCAATATCCACCTGAGACCCCAAACACAATTCTCATAAGTAGCAAACGAGGTTGGAGATTTAGCAAAGGCAAGAGACTGAATGTATTACCTGCTTGGAGAGGTGGCAGAAAGATTGCTTCCACAAGCTTCCAGCTCCTTCTTTCTGTCACATCCAAGAGCAACGTCACTGACCATGTCACACTCTAGGACACACCAGGCTCACAGTGGGAGAACAATCTTCTCTTTTCCTGTGTACAAGGAATGGTTCTTGAGAGTGATCTGTGGACTTTTTCTTAGGAAATTCTGATAGCAATTGGGAATGTCTTTTGCTGCAAATCTTCATTTCCGGTGGACTCCACCAGCTGTAGAGTTAACACAATTTTATCCTCCTCTTTCAGAGTCTTCATCCTCATCCTCGTGGTCATCAGTGTAGTCTGGATCCCAATCGTTCAATCAGCCAACAGTGGGAAGCTCTTTGACTACATGAACTCCATAACCGGCTACCTGGCCCCACCAATCACAGCCGTCTTCATCTTGGCAATCTTCTGGAAGAGGACTACTGAGTCTGTAAGTGAAGTGTCAACAACCAACTGATACCAGTGTTTAATCTGATGAATTAAATCAGTATCTCTCCCCTCAGTAGTTAGCCTTTGAGATGCATTAAACTTGGAGCCAGTCCAGCTAAAATGTGACAATGAGACAGCCTTTCCCTGGTATGCATAGGTGGATCTTAACCCAGTCTCTAGTGGGTGTGGGTTTGCTTCTAAGAAATCACTGCAAGTGGTACTTCTTGGCAGTCCCATTTGAAAGAATGAAAGGGAAGTTGCTCTGCAATTTAGGGATGATGTGTTAAAGTCTCGTTGGAGGAGCATTGTTAGGAGATTCTTGCTTGTGCTCTATCTGCTGCATGTTCAAGGGCAGAGGGAGAAAATGAGGATTTTTACCTGAAAGAATTCTCCTTTGATGCGTGTCAGTGTGGATTTCCACCAGGCATAAAAAGTCTTGGGAAAGAAGAAGGAGAGGAGAGAGAGAGAGAGGAGAGGGAAAACTACAACCAGAGGTACTTTGCAGTGACCTTTTCTTTGTGCTTGTCTTTCTCAGGGTGCTTTCTGGGGCCTCATGGTTGGGCTTCCTATTGGTCTGGTTTGGATGATCCTGGTGTTTATCTATAGCGCCCCAGCTTGTGGGGAGGAGGACACAAGACCACCTGTGATAAGGGACTTGCACTACCTCTACTTCTCCCTCATCCTCTGGGTCCTCACTACCATTGTCATCGTTGTCGTCAGTCTCTGCACCCCACCCATCCCTGAAGAAAAGGTAAGTGACTTGCAGTGACACCTTTTCCCAGAGCCCCCGTTTGGGCACCAAAAACCTCTGAGATCTGCCCTTTCCTGCTCCTCCAGTGGCTAAGAAATGGTGTGTGATGCATATGCTGCCAAGGAGCCCTTGCTCCTCAGCTCTCTCCATTCCCCAGGTGGCAGAGTGTTAATGCTGCTGAGCACTGAGTGCTTCAAATTGAGTGTGAGTTCCCATGCTGTGCCCAGAGCTGGGCAGACACCACAGCCCATCATAACTGGAACAGAAAGAAAAGAAGAAGGGGAAGGAGATGAAATCACATTACAGAGCACTGCTGAGGAGGAATTAAATATATCTAATTGTAGCATCCAGCCTGTTTCAGCAGAGCCAGCATCAATCTTGCAGGCAAACGAGATTAATATCTTTTGCAACATGGGCATTTAGGAAAATAACATTTTGTCCCAATGTGATCTCAATTAAATTTAATAACTTCGAAGGAAGCACAACTTTCTTTTACTTAGCACATTAAAATGGTGCAGAGTTGGGAGGTTTTATATTATAAAACCTTAAAGCAACTCTTCCCAGCCCCAAGTTTTAAAGCAGCTGCCAATATAACAAAACTGCCATCTACCTCTCAGCAAAGGTTACTGGATAGATTAAAAGGACCTATTTTTTCCTGTCTAACTGCATGAGAGAGAAAATGCTGTGATGGCATCAATCTGTTGCTTCCCCATAACTTGTAAAGCATTAACCAGCTCTATCAATGCTTGATGAAATGTTATAGGTGTCAAAGACACCCTGCTCCTAAAGATTACATGAAAGCAGGTGCTCAGATAGGGGAGAGGAGGGGGGAGAGAGGCTGTCTTTGTGTCTGCTTGGAGATAAACTCTCAGCTTTTATTAGCTATCAGAGGATCCACATGGGAGAGAGAAATACTGGCAAGGAGGCACCATTAGATCTGCTGCTTACGTTGTTCACGGCTGCTCAGGGGTGGCCAGATGGTTGCCAGCAATTAATTACTGTGGTTTAATGAGTTCCCACTCATCATCTGACCTGTGATAGCTCAACGTGTGCAGTGCTCCCTGCCCACAGCCATAGCAAGATAAGATGCATTAACACAGCACTGGTGAACAGTGAGCATCAAACCAGCAGTTCAGGAGATGGAGAAACTGGCCCCAGCACCTCCAGGCTTTTTAGTCTGACCTCAGAGGAATTAAAACATTTAAAGGGGGAGTTCAGGATGAAGCCTACTGTAATAGAATTAGGGGAAGAGAGGTTAGGATCATAGAAGATTCCCCAGAGGAGGTTTTCAGTGGTGTTTCTACCGAAATGTGTGACTTTATAGGTGCTGGATGTAAATGGCCTGACTTGACATGTTCTTCAAAGAGCCAGGGGTATGGTCAGGGAGGGCAGGATTTTGTCTGAAGCAGCTGCGTGCAGTTATCCCAGAGGAACAATGGATGAGAGGTGGTGGCTGCCCCCTCTCAGGTACATCTGGAGAGCCAGGGAGGGAGGAGAGTTTGTTGAAGGGCAGCACTGGCCAGGAACTAACATCAGCTGGACTTTTGGGGGGAAATTTTCTCAATAGGGGTGTTCAGGATAGCCCTTTGGTATGCCATGGACCCCACATAGTGCCAAGCTCAGTGCCCGTCCTCTGTATAAGGGATTCTGTTGTAGAAAATTAATGAGAATTAATGATACTGCCTGTGGCAATGACAGGCTGGACACAGAGACCCAGATCAATCACCTGATACTTGTGATGACCATCCTGTGTGCCCCCTGCCCCTCAGTATTTTCCCACCACAAGGAAAATGGGATGGACTGCCAGGAAATTTGTGCCAATAAGCAGTAGCTATTTCCTTTCCCCATAGCTCAGTAGGAATGGGAGAGTCTGTCCCCATTTCTTTTAGTCTGATTCCATTGAGTTTCTACTATTTATCCCCAATTTCAACAGGAAAAGTCTGCCCTTGTTCTTCAGAGAGCAGCCAAAGGAAAGGCCTGGGGTAAAACTGAGGTAGGAGACAACTTTGCTGGGTTTCTGCCTGTCTGGCACGAATCTGAGTGGGCAGCACTGAGACCAGCATTTTCCATTTTCCTGGGTCAGACTCACCCCAGCTTTTGCCCTGGACATGAGCAGAAGTGTAGGTTTGGGCCATCACTCCTGGTGACATGGTTTCTCATGGCTTGTCCCCTCACCTCCAGTGAGGCTGTGGCTGTGCTGAGGCGGCTCAGGGGCAGGAGGGTTTGGGAAATGATGGGTGGAAGGTGGAAATCAGGGTGAGTAGAAACTGGCACCTGGCCTTTGTGTTTGGCACAAATTGTTTACTTGGCATGCAAGTGGGCAAAGCTGTGGTGAAGAGCCTGTGTGTCCTCACAGCAGTGTCTGAGAGGGGGAGGCTGTCCTGGGTGTCCTGGATGAGCGTCTCTGAAGCTCTGCTGCTTCCTGGTCATTCAGTTCCCTTCCTGAGCCTCGGATATTTCTCCCCTAAGACTCACACGGGGCTGGTTCTGCTCGTCCTTAACTGCATTGCTTGGAGATGGAATGATGACAGACACGGTGTAAGAGCTGGGAATTGTGTCATTTGTTTTGTCAAGCAAAAAGAGTAGAAAAACAAGCCAGCAAAGACAAAGCCAAGGAAATACCGTGATAGATCATACCTCAGCAGATGTAAATCAGCACAGCTCCATTGCCTTCGAAGACCAGGAACAGCTGTTGAGCACAGTTATGTCGCTTTACACCAGCTGAGGATCTACTCTGGACAACTTCAAATATTAAATCTCAATGCTTTTGAGATAGTAAATGGGCAAAAGGAGAAAAGAGATTTGTATCTGATGTTAGAGTGGTACGGCTAATGTTCCTGGCTTTAAATGAATTACAATCTCAGAACTGCAAGCTGTAGCATTTTCTCCTGCTGCTTTGGACACTCTCCCATCCTTGCAGTGATTGATGCTGTGCTGGAAAACAAGTATGCAAGGAATTTGTTTGGTATGCTCCGGAGTTCATATGTCTTCATTGTAGGTAGTCCATATTGTGTCACGCCGTCCTTGAAAACCCTGCAAAAGAGCTTACAATTAAATTTGAGACTGTGAAGCTGAAACACAACTGTCAGGTGCCAGATGGCATTTTGGAACAGAAGGATTTATTCTAGTTTACAAACAACAAAAGAAAAACTTTGCTGAGTTCTTGCAAACTCCCTTGCCCAAGGAGACTGTGAGAGTGAAAAGGGAGGGGAACAGCACAAAAAGCACCGAGTGCTGCACCAGCAGATCAACTCCCCAGGGGTCAGGGCTCATCCATGGCCACGCAGAGCTGCTGCTCTGCCCCACACCTGTGGCAAAGAGGAGAAATGGGGATCTCAAGGAATGCAGCCAGCCAAAACCCGCTGGAGCTGGAAGCTGGAGTGTTGGTGTGATGCTTCACCAAGGAGCTCTCTGGGGAGGTGGTTTGCTTTATTTGGCCATGGAAGGGGCACCAGCTCCTGGGTGCGTAAATGAGATGATGCCATGAGGTTCCCTGTGTCTGTGCTGCTCTCCATTGGGAATTGCTTCCCTCTGGTGGAGTCTTAGCCCCAGGTACATCCCAGCCCTTGCAGATTTTGCTGCAGAGTAAAGGGGCAGTGGTTCAGTGACACATGAGAAGAGGAGAGAAAAGGATAAAAGTTTTGGAAATCCTTTAGTACCCTGAAACTTTACTATGTTCCAGTGACATTTCCTAAGTGATTAAAAAAAAAAAAGAATCCCTGAGAAAGATGAGGATCATCAAATCAAAGCAATTTAGCACTTCATGACAAGAAAGATTAGCCCTGCCCAATGCTCATCTTGGTTGAAAATGATTTAAATAAAGCTATAAATCTTCTGGAAATTATGCAACATTTTGTGTCAGCCAGAAGCTTCTGCCTGGATTTGTGTGTGCAAAATTCAAAAATTAAACTCACGTTACTTTGTAAGTGACCCACTGGAGACGTTCATTTCCATCCGGGCAGAGCAGGCAGGCAGCTGCTGCTGGGGCTCATGTGTGACTTTGTTGTCACCGGGGCCCCTTTGTACTGTCCCACCCTGTGCCCCTCTGCCAGGCAGTGTGGGCTGGAAGGGGAGGGCAGCCCCTGGACCTGGCAGCTGCGTTTGGGAGGGATGGATGAGCCTGTCCCTGCTGCCTGGCCTGGCCTGGGCAGGGCTTGGGAAGAGCCACCGAGATCCTGGGCATGCCAAGGTCAGGCGCAGCAGCAGCAGCAGGCCTGGCTTAACCCCAAATCCCTGAGTGCCTGGGGTGTGTAACCCCCCCACAGCTGCCAAAGGGCCACTGAGGTTTGCAAGGTTGATGTCTCCTGTGCACTCCCTGCGTTCCAGGGAGAAGACTTCCAGGCTTGCTCTAGGATAAGAGTTTCAGAACCTGGGCATTGTAAAGGAGACCGATCATCCTTTGTAGCTTTCCCTGAAAGACTCCAGAGAGAGGCAATGTCTTTTATTGGCCCATCAGAGAAATCAGGATAGAAAAAAAAACCAAAAATCTTCTGAGGGCCCAACAGCTGTCTGTGACTGACTGTATCCAGAGAGTATCTTGGCTTCTTTTTTGATTTATTTTTATTTATTTGACTTCCCTGTTGGAGGGCTGTCATTCTGGATGCAGACCATCATTATTTCAGGTCAGTCATGTGAACCTTGCAAATAGGAAGCTGCTTCTCCAATCTTTCCTGAAAGGCTACTCCTCACAGAGATAGGAATGGAATGGGTTATTTAAAAAAATAGAAGGAAAGAAAACAGATTATTTCACAATTTTCCCCAGCTTTTCAGCTCCAGCTGGACAGTACCAACCTTCTTACCCGGGATGTGGGCACCTGTGCAGGAAAGAGGGGAGGAAAAGTCGGAGTTCTCCCCAAACAGAGCTCAGCACCACCTTGGACCTGTGTCTCCCAAGGAGGGAGACGAATGGGTGGCCTTGGGACTGACAGACAATGAGCTGTTTCTCCTTGTTCCACTTCGCAGCTCGACAGCCTCATGTGGTGGACCAGACACAAAAAAGCACCCGCCACCGACCTCAAAAACGGCGAGATTGAAGAAGCACAGATCGGTCCAGCGGACAGAGAGAGGGACCAGGTGGAAACTGCAGCTTCAGGCGATGAGGAGGAGGCAGGTAGGGCTCTGTCTGTGAACAAACACGCTCATGTGCCTGGGAGTGCACAGCCAGGATCCCATGCAAGTCCCTAAAGCTCATGAGAGGCCACCTGGAGCATTCACTGCCGTCGGGGCTTGTATTTACAGTTATAAAGATGTGACAAATGGAAGTGTTGTGGTTCTTGGTGCTCCCAACATCCCTTCATGTCACAGCCCTTGAATGGCTCAGAAGAGCTGCCATTCCTGAGAAAAAAGAGCATCAGAACAGCAGCACAGTCTGAGGGGACCGAGAGACCCTGGGAGCAGACATGTGCGCTTTATGGATGTCCTAGAATGAACCCACAAGCCTCACTTTTCTCATTTCCATGATGCCAACAGCATCTTTCATCTTCCCTTAGGATGTAAGCCATGGTAAAAACTCAGACCTTAAATAGCTGTGTGCCCTGCCAAGGGTATTTAATAGGAAGGAAGGCAGAGCAAAGTGAGCTTATAGAGCTGTCAGGAGACAGAACAGCAGCAGAAGATGGTACATAGGCAAGTTCTTTTCAGAGTGGACAGAGCTTTATTCTACAAATCTATTAAAAAATGCAGCTTTCTGCTTTTGAGCTTAACCTTCGAAGATTACAGAGCAGAAACCTTAAAATAAAGACACACACAGGATTTCTTCACTCCTTCCATTTGCTGGCCTGTCCAAAGGACACTGGAACCAATTACTGCCAAGATAAACAGAAGTGGACATCTAAACAAATCCCTTATTTTTTTCTCCAATAGAATAAGTTTGAGTTTAAGTTGAATGCACTCTTCCAGCATTATTTATTTTTTCTTATCAATTCCTAGTTCACTTCACTAGCTCAGATTTTTATAAACAAATATCTTGGTATTTTGGTAATTAGCAAAGCTGAAGAAGGAAATGTGAAACACAGCAGCTGACAGTTTAGTGAGGGTTTTTTTCAGGGTAACACCTTTTTTTTCAAGGCCCTATAACATCCTGCATTTCAAAAAAGGGTTCTATTTGGAAAGAACAGCACGTGCAATACACACAGCACAGGACTGACAATTAAAACACACTTCAGCTGGCATGTCATGTGTAATAAACAAGCCAGGATATCTCTAAATGGACCATCATGCTGTCAGGACTTTTTAAAAGTGGATGGAATCTGGGTTGAGGAGGAGGGGAAAGAAGTTTGTTAATTAACTGAGTGATTGGTGTTCCAATCAACTGACTGCAATCAGGCTGTGCTGTACATGGTTGAGGGACAACTTTCCCTTTCTCTTTCCCTTCCCCCCTTCCTCTTACCCTTTCCCTTTTTCCCTTTCTCTTTCCCTTTTTCCCTTTCCCNTCTTTTTCCCTTTCTCTTTCCCTTTTTCCTTTTCCCCCTTCCTCTTTCCCTTTCCCTTTTCCCCCTTCCTCTTTCCCTTTCCCTTTCCCCCCTTTCTCTTTCCCTCTTCCCCTTTTTCCCCTTCCCCATTCCCTTTATATCATGATCTCGCATCTCTCATTAAGATGCCTCTCAAGCCCCCTCCAGACTGGCCAGTGCACCTCCAAACGACTGGGAGAAGGGAGGGAGGATTCCCAGTGGATTCTAACAGCCATGTTTTGGTCCCTCTCTCTCAGCAGCCAAGCCTCCCTGCTGGAAAATGGCGTATTTGTGGCTCTGTGGGCTGCCCACCCGCCCCACTCCCAGCCTGTCCCAGGAGGAGAAAGCCGCTTTGGAGCAGAGACTCACCAGCATCGAGGAGAAGCCCCTGTGGAAGACTGTGTGCAATATTAATGCCATTCTCCTGCTGACCATCAACGTCTTCCTGTGGGCGTATTTCAGCTGAGATGGGGTCAGGAATTGTGTGGCTTTGGTTGCTCTCACCTCCCTGTCTAAGTGCATTGGCAGCAGATGTTATTAATGATGCCAATACATATTTTCTTATTAATCTTCCATACTAGGCTGGTGTCTATCTGCAAATGATTATCATTCATTTTCCTGACAAATCTATCAAGATCATTTATTACTGTTCGGCAGAGGATCTTCTTTTAAACAAAGATTAATAACATTGCATTTTATCTGGCTGGCTGAGCCAAAGGAAATGAAATTAACAATGAGCCCCTCAAACATGTCATCACTTTAATTTACCGGAAAATATTTTAAAATGTTATTTAAAAGAATATACGCTGTGGTGGGCACCATTTATTACTAAGGGAAGCAATCAAACCACAGGCATTTTAGCAGGGTGGAGAGTAAGCAAACAGGGCACCATGTTTTCTCTAGTTCCTCACTCTGGAGTTCTGGGACAAGGAGAGAGAGGCACTCACAGCCTTGTTGGCATGCACAGATGGGCTCCTGCCCAGGGCAATTGCAGCTGGAGGTCCCCGTTTCTCCGCTAGAGTGGATCCGAACCAGGCTCTCATTCCTGCAGGGAGCACTGCCCTCCCTGTGTTCCTACAGAAGGGAATTCCAGCAGGGTAAAGAAAGACTCGTGGGGCTCTCAGGGAAAGGAGGCACATGTGCGCTGAGTGCCAGCACCCTTCTGGATTTTTGGTCCACAGGAGAAAAAGAAATAAAGTCATGATATTGATGTGGTTTCATTTCCTTTCTTCTGTACTCTCTTCTAACTTCCCCTTCCCCTCATTTGGGTAAAATAACAAAATAAAAATAATAACAACAATGATAATAATAATAATAGAAAATATACAAAATCAGAATCCCCTCCCTACTTTTACTGATATGGGTCTAAGATTCTTCAAGGGGAGCAAGGAGGCCTGTGGACATCCAATGGCTCTTGAATTCCTGCCTTGGAATCCTGTATCACACCTGAAGCCACCTTCATGCCTTCCCACCCTTTGTCTCGAAGGCAATTCCAGCACCTCTGTGTGTCCATCGCCATCCCAGCACACGGGGGGTGATTGCAGCCCCGTTCCATCTGCCACAGGCAGGCACCGAGGTGCTGGTGCTGCCATTCCAGCGCAGCCCAAGATCTCATCAGCAAGGGCTGAAATTCCAGGCAGTGCAGGATCGCAGACCCGCTGTCCGAGCAGGGCCAGATGGCACCACCATGCCAAGGACAACAAACTGTTATTAAGTTGTCAGGCCCCAAAGCAAAATCAGCCTGAGCTGCTGAATTGGTGCCATTTGTGATTCCCAGGAACAAGCTGTTCCCAAAGACACTGCAGAACGGCTCCTGGAGAGGGCACTTGAACAGCTCTCTGTGAGTCACAGGGTGTCCCCCGAGGAGTCTCTGTGCCACAGGAGCAGGGTGGAACAATGCACAGTGTGTACAAGACAGGAGATCTGTACAAGCAGCACCCAGTTCATGCTCTGGGGTTTCTCTTCAGGACTGTGATGGGGCACTCGGGATCATTGGGAATGGTTCCTCTGCCACTCTCTAGTTTAGACTGACCCATCAAGCTTTAATTCTTTCTCTATTTCTGTGGCAAGGACCAGGGTAATCATTGTAAGAACCCCATAAACATTGCTGTGTGTATCCCAAACAGAAGCGCTGTTCTGTGACTTGCTCCTGTGGCTTCCACAAAAGCAGCATCCAGTTTAATATGTGAGACTCATAACCAGCTCACACAGTGCAATAGTTCACTTCAGTTTGAAGGAAAAAATATTCTGCTGGAAGCACAGCAAGTAGCAGTGTCAATTTTTCATTAACCTACAGCCACTGTCTCTGTAGACTTACAGCTATAAGTAAGATTACTGTTATAATTTTTTCTGGTCCTTAAGGGAAGGGAAAAAAAAACTTCTCAAAACTTTTAAGGTCATTAAAAATCCACCTTTAAATTGGAGGTAGTTTCAGTTTACTTTCATATTTTAAAATCAAATCTTAGCTGCAGCCTCACATCAAAGCAGAAATGTCAGTCTCTTTGTTTCTACTTCTGTGAAAGAAGTTCCAGCTTATACACGAGTTGAATGCCAAGTAAATAGATTTTCCTGGGGAACAAAGGCAGCTTTCTTTTGTTTGTTTTAAACATATGTAAATAGAGTCCCAGGGGCTGAGCTGCCTGTCACTTCAACCAGATTCACACTCATGTCACTCCAGCTGGTGATTTCTGACTGACCTCAGGTCAGGACTGCAGAAGTTTCCCTCCCCACTCCTCCACATCCACATCAAGCAGCTGCTTGTGCCCTTCCCCTCTGGCCTCACACCTCAGCAAAGGGGAAGCAGACTTATATGGATTCCTTTTTTGCCAGTTTCTTACTCTTTTGGGTTTGGTTTGGTTTTCTTTTTAAGCTCTAGTTACAGAATCACAGAAATACTCTGCTCCTCTGTCAAAGCCTCTGTGGTGGCCCTGAAATCTCTGGGTAGAGCACAGCAGTGCCTGGAATCCCTGGATAGCACCAGTGACCAGCTGGGGCTGTGCCTACACACCAGCTGTGGATTAAAGGCTGATGGCACCCACTGGTTCACGGTCAAGATTATGTGGGGCGGGGAAGAAACAGGAATGGATTGGGGTAAGAAAAATGAACTTCCTTGTTTGGCTTTTTTCCATTTTGTAGCAGGAGGGCACCAGCAGTGTTGAGCTTCCTCTTTTCAGTACAAGGTGTTTAAGGTGAGGAGTTATCCTCCACAGAGCCACAAGACACCAACAAGGAGCAGGATCCCTCCACGTCCACCTGCTCCCACTCCAGGGGGCCACAGCTTGGTGCAAACAACTGAGGGCAGGGTTTGAGCCCCGTATGGGCCACCCACTTCAGAGTTGGCCTCGATGGCTCTTGTGGGTCCCTTCCAGCTCAGAATATTCCATGATAGCTACTCACTCTTTTTTTTTTTTCTTTTTTTTTTTTTAATTTAAACCAGCAGATCAATGCAAAACCGAGCACTTCATGGTTGTCATTTCCAAATGACTCGGGTTATATCTCAATCTTCAGTGCTTGTTTTGGTTGTAAGACTGGGTAGCACCGAGGGATGCATCAATTTATAGGCTCGGCATAAGCCGCAATTAAGGAAAATCCTCAAATACATGAGAAACCTCAATTTTGATTGGCCCCGTTCCCATAACTTATTGATAATTCAACTCACTCGAGTATTATTCAGTGTTTTCCTTCTCCCTGCTTTTTTTATCTCTTGACAAGTTTACAAAGAGAAGAATGGAGCTGAGCTGAGCTGCATTCCATCCAATCTGCTGCCTCCACAAACGGCAGAGAAGCTAAATGAAGCCCAGAACATATGGCACTGTGCTGACAGAGCTCCCAAACTGGTTCTGCATGAGCAACAAGGAACATCTTGAAACGCACAAGACATATGTGTTTTAGGAAGAAGATTGAAGTGTTTCATAATAAAACAGGACAAAGTGAAATACAAATGCTGTATAAAATTTTAATTAAAAACTGGTTTTACCCCTTGACGTGAATATACAATATGTTTCCCAGATGGATTTCATATTTAAGTATTATCCAAACCAGAAACATAAATGAGACAAATAAAGCCTTCAAAAATGGCACAGAGGCTAAAATGTATGTAAACACTAGATGACTGTGGTGAAAACAAGGCAGGCAGGGAAAGCAACCTCTTAGCAAGTGTTTACTACTGGAATACTGAATGAAACAGCTCCTACAACTACAGTCAGTGTAACAATACAAATACCAGCATTAGAATTCACCACCACACGGTGATGTAAATGGTGCTTTTGTTACTCAGGAGTTTCACAGGTTATTTCCTACACTGCTAATTCATGGTATAGAAATGTATAATTCATGGCCTGCCAGGCATCAAATGCTCTCAACGTCTGCCCTGCTCCCAGCCTCCCACCCTGCTCCGTGTGAAGCTCTGTTCACTCCACGCCATCAGCTCCACAAGGTTATGCAAAGGCCTGGCCACAGAACAGAATTTTTGTGCTGTCTCCTCAGGATCAGTAAATCCTGATGAACCAGGAGAGCTCTTGTTTTGCAGCAGCAAACTCCCTTCCCCGAGCGAGGTGAGATCCCCACTGCTCAGGCTGCAGGGAGTTCTCTGCTGGGGCAGAAGCAATCACCCAGAATTGAAGGGAAATACTCATGAAGAAAAAGTACAGTCTCCACACAGATCAAGCAAAGAGAAAGATTACAGTTCCTTTATGTTGCCATCCAGAAAAAAATTATCACTGCACTTCAGAGAATTTCTCACAAAGACAAACTGGGAACAAACTCTTTGCCTTTGGCAAGCCAACACTGATAAAAGGAGCTACAGCCACATCTTTTAAGGCCTTTGGTTGATGATGTTTTGAATTCCATGGGGAAAGCAACAGAAACCAAAAGTAATCAAGGGGGCTTGTGCTTAATAGTTCCTGTGCAATGGAAACAGGAATATTGGGGGTTTCAATCACTTCCCACAGCGCTGCTGTATTTGTTGGAACTGAAAGGAACTGGGCAAAGACCAATTCTCCGCTGCTCCCAGAGACATCACCTAAGCCAGACACCCCTTCTGTCACGGAGGCAGCTCATCAAGATCAGCCCTAAAAGTGCTGCTCTCTCTTAGCTTCAAATGTTCTCACTGCAACCAAGAGGCTCAATTGCATTGATTTGAAAGTCTAAACATTTGAAAGACTAAACAAATCTCATAAGAAATTCTCAGCATCCTGATAATGATCACTCCATAACCACTGAAGTAATTAACACCATGGCCTTTTCTATGAGCCAGAGAGTCCACAGTACCAGATCTGTACAGCAAGAGACCACTGGTAAAAGGCTGAGAACATTGTTGCATAGTTCAGTGTTCTAGAAAACATTTCAAGCTTAAAAATTGAGAAGAGCACAATTATGTACCAAGTTATTCCTCTCAGATGGAGTGGAAGGCAGAGATTCCTTCCAGCTTTCTCTGAGAAACCCATGGCACACCACACAAAACTTTCACTGCCACATTGCACCCTTTGTTCCTGGGGAGAGGATGAGGACAAATGATGAGAGATGTTAACAGTGTTGGTTAGTGCACAGAGAAAACAGCACTAAGATATCAGGATGAAAAAATAATTTATATTAAAAAAAAAAATGAAAAAAACCACCCCACATCATAAGAGCAATCAGTGGGAGGATATGAACCCAAATCATGCAGGAGACAGAAGCTGAGCAAGACACCAACTGCAAAGATTAGCTCCTAAGAGCACATGTAGTAAAGTAGCTCATTATCTTTTCTAGCCCTCTCTGATCAAGACAGAAGTCTATTAAATCTGATTAAGATTTGTTTAATAATTGTCTGATTAAAACATAATAAACCTGGGAAAATTAAAATAAAACCTTTTTAGTAACCTGAAGATGAGATGGGACTTTTCAGCCAAGCTTCCATAAAATAATTTCTTTAACGTTCACCTCCGGATCCCAAAGCACTTCACAGTCATTTAATTAAGCTTCAACAGAGCACAAACTCCCCATTTTACAGCTGAGGTAACAATGAGAAGGGGTTTGGAAAAGCCTATTTAATACTGAGCTGAGCTAAATGTTCTGTTATTTTACCCCAAAAATAGATTCCCAACATCTCTAGGTAGATTTCTTTCTCCCCTGATAATTTTGGCAGCCTCTGAAGTAATAGTAAAATTCAAACATTTGATGCACAATGTTTGTGCTCTCATCGCTTCCCGAGCTGCTCAGCTTTGGAGCACAGTTTCCCATCTCTCTTACAAAGCTGCTCCTACCTGCTCCCATTACTCCAGCCATGCCTATGCTTCTTATCCTCAGAGGAGCAATTTAAGCTTCTCTTCCTCTAAGTCAAAAACTTAGATAAGGCAAATCATTAAAGAGTTTGACATTTTTGCCTTTAATTCACATCAGGTCAATGACTGAGTGATTTCCAAAGCAGCTCCTCCTCAGCCAAGGACTTGCATTTCTACTGAACACAGGTAGGCAGTTTGTCTAAAGCCAGCCCAAGATCCTGAACTGTACCAAGTTATTCATGGGAAGCAAGGAAGGGAGAAAGTAGAAAGCAGAATCTGACTCACTAAAATGAAAGTGATTAAAATGTTGCATTGATTGCATCCTGCAAGCATCACTGGATGCTGAACAGCTTTTGGTGAGAATACTCGTGGGCTATAATAACTTGGGGAGGGCAAGAGAGAGACACAGACTCTACAGAAAAGCACTAATTCACTCTTAATCTGGCCCATTATTGCCAGATTTGAGTAGGCAGCTTTCCTTTAGGAGCTCAAATGACGGGGGTGGAATTATGCCATCCCACTGTCACTAACAACTTTGTGGATGGCAAAAGATAAGGAATGAGCACAGAAACTGCTATTTAAAGCTCCACTCAGGAACTCAGAAATTTGCATTTGATAGAAGGGATTTAAATTGTATCCGAAGGCAAGGTGCACTAAACAATTACAGTTTATTACTGTGTTGGTTCAGTGCCTGAACCTCCACTTCTCCCAGGCTGCAGGGGCAAAGAAGCAGCCATGCTCAGAGCTGTATGTGCTGGCAGGGCTACCTGAGCAAACAGGGAAGGGAAAAATGCTTCTGAAAACAAAGTGCCTTGAAGATTTTGGGGATGGTCTGGAGTAATTTGGGTCTGAAATCACATTCCAGAGGAAATTTTTCCATTTACCAAACTGGATTTCCAGCACAGTGCTTGGACGAGAACACTCTTTGCTGTGTCACGGTGTGTGAGCTGTGGAATTACTCTGACCCAGGAGAAGAACATCTTCTGCAGCAGCTGATTCAGAGAGACATTGAACACATCTCCCTCCCAGCTGGAGCAGGGCCAAAGACACTCAGAGTCTGTCTGCTCCATTTGTTGTTATGCTGCACAAGAAGGCTACACTGAGAATATTCAGAATGGTCAAAATTCAACAGATGACACTTTTTTCTCCCATCCAGTTTTCACCTTTGCTGAAAACTTTTCATCTTTGATGAGAACTGAAGGTTGCCATATTGCCATATGCTTCCTTTCTTTATCTAGGGGAGTTAAACAGATACCATTCCTCTGGATCCCTTGAAAAAACTACCCTGCTTTTTTACAGTGGCCTCCAAACTTTCTGATCCCCTCCTTGTGTCTTGAGTTCATGGCAACTTGTGTCCTTCATCAAACATCCAGAAAAATCCCACAACAATCCCTCAGCATTCAGGTATTCTTACACTCTGAACAAACAGGGACTGAAATCTGCTGGGCTGTTGGGGAGGGAAAAAATCAAACAGGTTTTCTGTATCACAGAAGCACATCAGGCCAAAGGGGAGCAGCCAATCTTCAGAAGACCAACTTTTACTCAGTAAACACTGAGGAGGGAGTGCACAGAGAATATTGAATGAAAACTGCAGGATGCCAGGAGAAGAGCACTGAATATTATGGCTTAAACCCATACAGGAAACTGCAGCAACCTTCAGGTTTCAACACATTAATTTTAAACCAAAAGCTTGGGAAGCATCTCTCAGAATCTGCCCTGCTTAGTTCGGGCTATATTTTATATATAACCCTATGTAGTGGTTATATTAAAATATAGCCCTGCTAGATTTTAATATAACCACTCCTCTGAACAGCAAGAAAACTATTCCTTTGTGGACTAATATAGAGACACTGCAGAGGCCAGCAAACACCAGGTCCTGGTAGCACAACCCTCCCATGGCCTCCATGCCTTCAGAGGCACAGCTTGGGCCAGTTTTACTTTTCGCTTTGCAAAAAACCAAGCGTCCTGCTACCTCACAGAGTGACTCGGCACTTCTCCATAGCATGACACTGTGCAGCTAATGCCCTCTGAAAGCACTAATGTGCCAGGTGGCAGCAGGGACAGGAACTTATCACTGTCAATCCCCTTCAACTGCTTCAACAGTTACACGGAATAGAAATGTCTGTCTGTATGTGAGACACTTCCTCTGAGAATGCCCTTGCCTGAAACAGCAGCACACAGCCCTTCCACGTGCTCTCCCACCAGCTGAATTGCTCACCAACTGCTTTCTCAAATCAATTATGTTGTCTCAGCAATAAAAGAGGGAAAGCAGAATAGACCAACTTTTTGTTTATCTAGGCACGCTGGCAGGTTCCAGTCATATGTTGTGCCATCTGCAGTGCTAACTTTATCCTTTATCATATCACAACAGGTAAAATGGCATTGCTGGAGCCGACTCTGTTCGCTCAGATAGGGAGGCAGCCAGAACAGGCATTTGTTTTTTCTGCATTCTGAGGGGAAGCAGGAGATGGACACTCTTGCCCTTTTAAAACATTCTGCTTTTCAATGGACGGGCAATTTGCCCTGGTCTGCTAATGCGGGATCTGCTCAGTGCAAGGCTGAAAAGGTTCCATCCCTGGGGAAAGCATCGAACTGCGGATGAACATTTGGTGGCCTTTAGCAAAAACGAAGTGATTTCTGCCAATAGGATCCCAGCAGACAGGGAAGGACAGGCTCCAAATTAGGTGGGATTGTGATGCAGGAATTTCAGAAGGCCTGTACAGAACACAAGGAGCTTGCTGACTAGCTCTGGTCTTTCCCCCTGCACACTCTTTTCTTATTCATATTTTTTAAAATGACAAGTGTATTGGCAAATGTCATGGCTGCATTCAGGAGAACATGGAAGCTTTCAAATGCAAAAGGCTGTCTGAAGATGACCTTTCATCTGATACAAAGGCTGCTGGGCTGGGCGGTTTTCTTTTAAAATTTCACAGTATTAGAACACTTGTGACTAAAGGTGCTCAAAACCACTTCAAATACATGCCTATAGGTCCTACCGTACCAGAGTTTGTGCTCTTCTCCAAAGTAAACAGTTCAAAGGCAGCTTTCTAGAATACAATTCTCTGTCCCAGATGGATCACTTTTAAACCAACGCTCCCATTCACCTTCCCCTTTAGGTTCCGTTTCTGACCATCAGGACATATTGCTTTTTCAACCAATTCTGTTTATGTTCCTAAATAGATTTAGTTATTTAATAAGAACTGGCTGCAGCTGAAATCTGAGTTGATGTCAGGCAGGAATGTCCAGCAGACCTACTAATCTTCAAATGACTCTATTTTCATATTTTTAAAGGAGCAACACCATCTTGCTTAACTGTGGAGGGGCTTGCTGTTAGGGAATTTTTGTTTCTTTTTTTGGGGGTGGATGTTAATCACTTCCTTTTGTCAACCCAGCCCAAACCCCCATTTCTCTAAAACCTTGCCCAAACATAATGACACCTTAAAAAACAGAGTACAAATATTGTTATATAAAAATAGGTTTAGTTACAAATACTGTATATTGTGCGTTTTCAGGTGAGCTGCTTTCAGGAATGTGTTTCTTGGTCTGAAACAGCACCAGCGGCTTTTTGGTACATGTTTCTGTATATTTTTCCAAGACTCTCCTCAAAGATCGCTCTGTGAGGCTTCCCTTTGTACACAGCTGCAGGTCCAGACCAATATTCACCATTATCCAAGTGAACAGGAGCCTTCTGCTGCACTGGAGAACTGTCAGAGGAAAGAAGATAAGAAACAATGATCAAATCAAGATATGGAAGAGGAATCTGTGGCACAAAACCAGCAGAAATACCAATGTAGAGCTGCTAAGCACAGATTACCTTCCACAAACCAAAATAAAAACTGCACTGCAGCTACTTTTAAGAAATGGGACTCCCCCCCCGCCATGTTATTCATTCACACAAATCCTTCCCTTCTTATCTGAGTACACTTTGTAATGCCCCCCAAACAGAACTAATTTTCAGAGAACCTGCAGTGATTTTGCTGTATTTTTGTAGGCTGTGTGACTAGGCAAGAGCAACACAGTAGGATTTTTGTGTCCTTTGAAGGTTAAATTGTAACCACAAGCAGCTATTTCAATATGAAGACCATCTATCAGGGGAATATTAAATTACTGTGGTTGCAGCTGTAAAGTGCTCTATCGGAAGCATCTTGGATTAAGTATTCGACCAAACACATTTTGATATAGTGGCAATCCAGTGTTCCTTCCCCACCCCACCTTTCGTGTCAGTGTTTTAATACTAAACACAAATACAGGCTCATCTTTCAGTTGCTTTGAGAAATTATTTCCTAGAACTATGAAGTGAAATTTATACCCTGAAAATCATCACAGAACACTGACAAGTCTGAACAGTTTATATCTAAACATCATCACTATTTGCTTCCTCTTGATACTTTCAAAACAAAGGTTTCTGTCATATAATTAAATGAGCAATTTCGCTGTAATAAAGCATGAAACAAGAAGCTCAAAAATCATCAGAAACAAATTACAACCGAGGTGACATTTTTCACATCTGCTCAGAGATTTAGGCATTTAAGACATTTTAAAATTAGGACTGAGTTATCTCCAGCCTTTTGAAAATGTTCTCAGTCTGGGAAATGAAACTGGAAATGTGGAGCTTAAGGTGACCATCTTCAGTTAGGAAATGGATTACATTTCACTGGGAAGGTTTACAGGTTTTTATATATTTGTAATTTATTAACGAGTGTGTCTTCTACAGTCAAACCAGTACTTAAAACTTCATCCTCAAGTTAATATCTGGCAACATGTGACAAAATTGAAAGAAACCTTTCAACAAATCTATGAATACTTGTATCCAGCTGCAACAAAACACAAGGTTTTCACTTAAAGAACAGAAGAGGGGAAGAAGAGGAAGACGTAGGATCAGTTTTCTAAACTCACATCTCTAAGCTTCCACTGTCCCATGGAAAACAAAAGAAGAAACAGCTTTTGCTTTTAGATTTCTTACATTCAAATACTAGGGTGATACCAACCTATACCAAATAAAACAAGACCTCTTGTGTGGCTCCAATATTAAAAAGAGAGGAAGGCCACTTTCACACTTACTCAAAAAAGCCCCATCATTTAAAGTCAGTCAATGGCATGGAGCAAATTTAGACCTGTTTATCATCCTGAATGCTATGCTTCACAGTCTGGACACAAAGAAACCAACCTACCAAACAAAAATCAATAGAGAAGTTATACAGGCCTGTGTTAAATGCAGATGAATCAATGCCCTGGGGACTCATCAACAACTGAAGTGTCACCTCCTCCTTCCTGCCGTTTGTGGTATCTCACTTCTGATGGAGAATTCTCAGGCCAACAAGCAAGCACAGCCCTGGGAGCAGCACTTGTAACTACACAACAAATAGCTCTGACACTCTTTTCCTTGGAATCCATTTCCAGCAGGCAGCCTTGTGCTTGCCTTCTCCTAAAAGCTGAATTTACTTGGAGACACTCAAAATCCCAGCACTTTAATTGCAGTAAAGACTCCAAACCCAATAGGAACTTCTACAAGTTCCTTATTCTGGTACTGACAAAGATAAAAAGACAGAAGCTTAATTTCCCCTTCTCTTTCTGGAGGGGTGTGTGTTTGTATTCCCATTAGCCAATATTTGTGCATGAGATACCTGGACAAAGCTACAGCCAAGTTAGGGAAGAGTCCCTCTTCTATCTCAACTGGAAACCAGATGACAACCTGAGCTAAGCAATCTGGGAATTACACTCACAAATCACATTAACAGCAGGATTTCTGCACGCAACTCCCTGCTCTGAAATACCTGTCATATGCTTTTGTTCCCTCATACATCTCCTTTAAGAGTCCCAGAAGTTCTTTTCTGAGTGAATCATATACTAAATATTTCACAAAACACAGACCTTTTCCTTACTCCCAGTGGTTTTCAATCATCCATCTACTTTACAGCCAGCATTTGGTCGACAGCACCCTGTCCTTCCATGAACTCTGGCTCTGTCCTTGTATCCTGTTTATGAGCACTGTGGCAAACACTCAGCAATCTGACTGTCCTCGAGTCCTTTATGTCTCACCCCCAGTGCTGCCAGCCTCTAAACTCAAGGAGCAGTCCATTCCCAACTTGAGTGCCACATTTCATATCCCATCACTTCAGGATTCTGGAGTATTAGGGTTTGTTTTCCATTTTTTTCATGGTCTGCAGTTTCAGCATAAATCTCAAAGTCCCAAAGCTGCCTCAAAACAAAAACTTGCACTTTCTCTCTCACAAACACATCCTACACAATTTAATTGCACCAGCTGTCAGGACAAAGGATAAGGGAGAAGAAAGGCTACACAGAATACAGGAGTGAGCACAGGTAGAGGAGATACAACTGCAGCAGCAACTTCACAACCACATGGAAATCTCAGTAATCCCTTACAAATCATAGGAATTAAAAAAAAAAGAAAAAAAAAAAAAAGCCAGTAAATCATAAGTGAACTTTGTAGATCTTAAAAATTGCAAGTAGAAGTTTGCTATGATGCCCATATTAAAATACCCTCCTTTCAGGGATACACAGTGGTGATTTGTGATGCTTTTGTTAGAAAACATTGCATCACATTTAATTATCAAAATAAAACCTTTTCCAAAGGCAACCACTAATATAGCACTGCAGGTCTACAACTTCTCCATTAATATAAAGAAAACCAGAGAGGCCACAGGAGCCCAGTAAGGAGTTAGTATCTTTCCTCTAATAGTACCCAAAACATTGTACAAAATACTGTGTGCACACACAGAGAACATCAATATTGGTAACTTCAGAATTCATCAAAATCAATCCATCAGTATCTTACAAGAAAATTATTCAAATTAATCTCTGGTCATGTATGTGAGGAGTACACACAGTAATTAATCTACACAAACCAGGTTAAGATCTTAGGTTTCCAAGACAGCTTCTGAAATATGGCATGCTGAATCACTAACCTATACTATACAAACTTGCTGTATTTTTAAATAAACTTAAATTTATGTTTACATTCCCATAGTTTTAAGAAAAAAATTACCAATTGATTATTTTAAAAGTGACATTTGGTCTCTGGTTGACAAATTCCAAAATCTACTGCCCAAGAATCATTTTTATAACCAAGTCCAGTTCCAAAACCAGTGTTTTATGAAGACTATACTGACACAGTGCCAAACACTATCAAAGGCATAATTATATTTAATTGCATTTTGCTTTTAGGTGAGAAATAACTAATTCCTACAGAAACCTTTTCCCTGTGCAGTGTATGACACAGATCAAAAGCGGAAGAGAAATTTTTAGCTAAATTTAAAGGGCAATATTGAGTATGACTGCTTTGTCTTGGTCAGAGAAAAACTCCATACCTGGTCCGCAGCTCACTCATGGTTAAGGGCGCATTATCTGAAGGTTCTCTTGACTGAGGCAAATCATCCTAAAAAAACCCCAGAAATCAAATTCTCATTACCTTGGTTTCTGATTACAATGATCTCATTTCAAAAATACTTTCTTTCCATTTAGAGGACTATTAAAGTGCTTACATTTCTTGGGGGAGAAAGGGACAAAGTGTAATGAGCCAAATGCCATTTATGAACACTTTTAATTAAGTTCAGTACAATTCAGCTAATAATTTTCAGGTAATAAACTGGAAAGAATTTCTAGACAATGAAGATCTAGAGAACTATGCAGACAGCACAATAATTTTCAATAATTCCCAACAAACGTGTTGGCAAAATGCTATGAAATCTACTGCTTACTGCTTTTGCGTTTCTTGCAGAAAAGGGGAAAAAGGGCCTAAAACTCATTATTTTCATGTGTTTTACCAGACAGAAGCATTCCATACATCTGAATTCTTCAGTTCCATATTCAAGGTTGAGTACATGCTTACTGAACTTTAAAAAAAAATCTGATACACTTAATGACCCTTCAGTCAGGTATTCTCAGTTGCCAGAATGGAATTTTACTTTCCAAATGCTATCTAGACATTAATTAACCCAAATTTGCCCTCTTTAGTATGAAAGGAAACACCTATGTGAAGGGAGCCAGTTGCTCACCTGAGATGGGATGGTAGAAATTCCACCACACACAATCATGTTCACGCTACTCTGAAGAGCAAAGACCCTACTTTAAGAGGTGATATTAAGTGATGCTTTCAGCACAAGTCAATTGCTGTAAGGATTAGTAAACAAAGTTATCTTTCATGCTATGGGAGAAATAATTGGAAAAAAGACTGCAGTAAAAATAATCACACTTGCTGGTAACACAGAAGTGGGAGAAAAGACAATAAATATAGTGGTAGATGGCAATAAGATGCAGAGCAAGCTGAACAGCAGCATATGGATGAGGAAAAACCTGAGAGAATTTATTGTGGTGAAATACAAGGTAGTAAGTGTGTTTGTAAACAGGAATGCTCTCTTCCTTCAGCAGTCACAGACTACAAAGCACTGAAGAGGAAATGGGGTACAGTAGTAAATAAAACTCGGCAGCACTTGCCGGAGGCAAATTATGTTCTGGAAAGCAAAAAAAAAAAAAAAAAGATGGAGACATTACGATACTGTCAGAATGTCACAGCAGAAAGGTACAGTGGACACCCCAAGGAATCTGCAGCACAGCTCCAGTCACACTATTTTTACAGAGCACTATGAAAATAAAATTTTGGAAGACACAGCTGGATGCTTCTGGGAATGGCTACTTAGCATTAGGCTCTTGAGAATGAAACAGAATAAGAGATACTTTTTAACCTTTCAAAGTTTGAAGAGGATCCAGACTGGAGCCAGAATCAGCTCACATTGTCAATACACTTGCCTTACTATTCCTTCACTTCCAAGATGACCCATTTACCAGACTGATAATTAAAGACCCAGTACTCTAACAGCTGGATTTTTTAAGGCAGGAACACAAGGTTTCCAACAGAAGAGGAAAAAGCATCATCTCTGATTATCAATCCCTGTGAGGATTCAGCAAGTGTTTGATCCTGGAAGTGACAAGGTGCACCAAGAGACAGTCAGCAGAAAGTACCATAGCTCAAGAATGCCATCACAATGTTTGCAAAGTCTTTTTGACTGTATGGAGAGACCATGTAACCAAACATCCAAGTCTTATCAGAAAGTCATGGTCTGCTGTTCAAGGAAAGCAGTCAAGGACCGCTGAAGATAGTTCAGGCTGTGCAAGCTTTCACTAGATGTACGTGCTGGACGGTCAGGAAATACAGTCTGTTATCTTAAGTTCATTGAAACATCAGAGAAGAATTTGACAAGATTTGTACCTATTGCAAGTGGCTGAAACACAGAAAAATATCATGGGCATCTTCTATTCGAGAGGCAGCAGCTCCTGAAATCTTAACATTCATTTACAAACTCAGGGAGGAACAGCATGAACTAGATCAAATAGTCTTAGTATGCAAGAGAAAAGGTTTTTCTGAGTTTAGAACAAAACTCACGACAGCTAAGCTAAAAATGAAGATTGAACAGAAATAAGAAAATAATCAGATTAAGTGAGAATGAGGTGAGATAATGAGCTGCCCAACATGGCTAAATTTGGGGACATAAATAAATAAATAAGGACTTCAGAGTGAAGAGAGATGTTCCTCACTACATCCTCAAGACAACAAAGATAATTTCTGCCAAGGGTTTCCTGTAGCCAGTGGAGGCCCCCCATCCCAGCCAGCACAGCCGTGCTGCACCTGCCCTTGCTGTGGGGAATGTGAGGGGGGGACATCAGGGCTCCCACACTTTTTATCGCACTTCCCACTAACACAGGAAACAACGGCTGAGGGGAAAGGTTGACAGCTGGGGACAGTAGCAACTGAAAATTGCACCAACATTCAAAAGCAGATTTCTGTCAAAGTTCCATTTTCTAAGAGAGAAACTGAAGCAAAAAAAGATGTCTTTCTCCACTTTGGGAGACTTATGTCACTTCTAACCCACCAATAACATTTCTGAGTTAGCTTGCCAGAGCTCCTAATCATCTTATAATCATCATTATGATCTTTATATCATAATCACCTCTCCTCCTCATATCCTTTTTATCTTACCTTTCTTTTGCCTCACCTCACACTCAATACTCTAAATTCTCTGCCGATGCATGATCTTGTTATTCAGTTGGTACAATGCTCTGGCATTTTTTGAGAAACTGAGTTTCTCAAAATCACAACAGGAAAAATTTTTGTCTGTCTAAAACCACACCTCAAAATTTCATCAAGGGTGTAATCTCATTAGATAAAGAGCTCTGTTCATTGAAAGACAGGTAATTAAGGCAACAAAAGCACACATCTGAAGAATAGCTTTAGCTCCAGAAACAGCTGGATACATACAGCTGCTGATGTGCAGCTGCACAACATGTTAAGCCTTGATACTCTACACATCTGTAACATTCGTTGCTGAAATTGGAAGAGGAGAATCAGAATATAAAAAACCCCAAATCCCAATATAATTGTCCTCTGTAAGCCATGAGAGGGTTGCATGTACCACTTGCCCATAAAGGCCAAAGATAAGGAGGCTTCTGAAACCACTGTGAAACAGTTGAGTTCACACACCAAATCCGTATTTCTACAATCAAGGCTGTCTCAAAGGACAACATAATAATAAATCCAAGACTGTAGGCACAGTTCTCTTTTTCAGCCATTTTGGAGTAAAGAAAGGATTTAGTTTGCAGTCAAACTTACAAATATTAGGCGCTGTCTAGCACTGTGTGTCCTTAAAATACTTTTCACTCTTTTATGGATCTCATTCCCATTTGCTGTTGAAGGCCAACCAGTGCTAAATCTGCAAGAGGAAGAGGAAAAACATTTCAATTGAATTGAAAAACAATTCAGATTTCTTTTCCTTTTAATTATGAAGCACGCATTACTTCCTTCTATTTGGAACACACACAATGGTTTAGATTTGATTCTTTTTCTCCTCTGGGGTACAAGTAAAGAAACATTTCAAAGCAGTGCATAAACCGCATGCAGCCACAACACCAACAGAAGACACAAAACTTGGAAAATGTTGATGATTTTGTAACTGGAGTAATATTTCTGTAATGTTTGTGTGATCCCTACAGAATAGAAAAGCTATAGTATTCCCAGTGATCAGGTTTCATTTCTGTCTCCTTAAAGGCAGTATTGCACACATGAAGTTCTTTTCACTGGAATAAATCAAAAGGAACGTAATCCCAATGCATGCAAATTGGAAAACACATGGAGTCAAAAACCTGCAAATTCAGTCTTTATTTCAAAGAGGAACTGCATTTTAAGTTGTTTTTTTAATATTAAAACCCATGTAGCTTACTTGGTATCAGTAACAAAACAAACAGCTACTTTTGGATTTTACCCTTTTATGTTTTTACCACATTTTTTCACTTTGCTAACAAAAAGCCCTCAACCTTCTCAGCAAATTCAGAAGCTGGCAGAAATTTCATATCAATAGTTATTCTCACTCTGCTAAGGGAGGCAACTAAGATTTTAAGAACAGGATCATTTACATGCCAATCACACACTATTACATTAAAAAATTTTATTTTAAAAGAGACATCAATAGAAGGAAAGAACAACTAGGCTTCCTTATATAAGCTCATCACACTAGATGGAAACAGAGCAGCAAATCAAGATTGTGCATCTTCATTTCAATGTTTCCTAAACTCTGAGAGCTTGACTTTGCACCAAGAAATCAGAACTCATGATGTGGTATCATGCTAATGCGAACACGGTCACTGGGCGAGCTGTGAGCTGGCAAACCAGGCCACTGCAATCTGAGCTGATGAGCAGCAGCCAGCAGCAGCACGGAGCTGCCATTCCCTGGCTGGATTAGGAGCACCAGGAGCACCGACATGCTTTGGTAGCTTCCCAAATTTGATGCTGTGGAGAAACAGCATGGCTCCAAACCCTGCGATTCCACAGTTTGTTCTGTACAGGGACTGGGACTGCCAGCTCTTCTGCCCTCTTCTCTTCAGTTTATCACACTCCCTGCATTATCCAGTCTATCACTCTCAAATCCCCAGTCTGATCGTGCCTGGCTCAGTTCACCTTCACCAAATCTCCAGAAATCTCAGTACAGCTGAAGAACTGCCCAGCTCCTTCCAAAAAGAACAAACCAAGTACACAGAGAAAGCTTCAGTACAAAACAAGCAGCCTTGTAATGTTAAAATTAATGGAAGCGGGATCCTGAAAATGGGAAATGCCAGATTACCTTGAAAGTTGAAGGCAGGCATAGAGTTCTTTGCATGCTTTTGGATCATTTCTTTTATTACCAGAGACAGAGACTGAAATATAACTGGAAATGACCAGTTCTCTGCTTTTGAGTAACCTTCTTTTATTTTTTTTTGTCTAAGCAACTTACTTGGATTCACTTATTGCTGCTTATATGTCCAAAATATCTCTCTTGGTTCTGAACAGCTCCAGTATTTTCATCCTATTTATGGATTCCTTTAAATCAATCCATCTACTTGTGAATGCTTCTATTTTTCTTCAAGAAAGGGTGCCAAGAAATGACACAATATTGGAAGTATATAACATATAATCTGTAGGGGGATGTTTCTCCATATTTCTAATTATTTTATCGCTGTTTATCCTTGGATAATTACAAGCAGGAATTGTCACCAAGTTAGCTACAGCATTCATATTGTTATCCTGAGAATTTTACAATTAATTCCAAGCCCAAAAACATGTATGGCAAATTCATACTGTACAATCCTTTTGCATACTAGAATCCAGCCATCTGTTGCATCAAAAGATCTCACATAACTTCTTCTAAAAGAAAGTAAAATGGTTTTGAATTTTGTTAGAGGAGAAAAGCACTGCCTCTAAGGAAAGGGAAGTCTGAGTCCCTTAAGCAGGAAGGAATGTTCATTTCCCTAATGCAGCCAAACCCCATTTGATGTACTGCATTAGAATGCACGTGCTGTACCACTCATGTTTTGAAAAAAAACACTTTCTTTTTTTTAAAAGATGCGAGGTAAGGGAAAGGGGTTGCAGTGGTACTATCATCTTATGACTTCCCATTAGAATTTACAACATTTGCTGATATTAAAGGACCTCTGAAATGCACGTTTAAAAATCTGCGTCCTAGATGCAGTAAGAGCGAGTCATTTCCCATTTGACAAATAAAAGATAAAGCCATGAAGTCATGGCATTTTCTCTTATTTATACAGCAGCTGCTGTTCTTCCAACACTCAGGTTGCTTGCTCTGAGAAGTTGGAAGAGATTGCCTTTGGGAAATAAATTTTATGAAATTCGTATGTAAGATTTCAGATCATTGTTATTAATAGTAAATTTACAAATATCCTTGGAGATAAATGTATTTACTTTTGGGAAAAAAAAGAAAACAGCTTGCTATTGTATTCAGTTAGAAAATACATGGCTATGTCTGCAAGAAGATTTAAGTACTTAATTCGAGAGCTATTAAATTCTTTCTCCTGGTGATTTTATGGATCAATCCACTAGTGTGCGCTGTGGTATAACAAATGTTGGCCACTCACACAGACCCCCAAACTACATTTACCAAAAAAAA
>VZRN01001083.1:6147912-6173881 GCA_013397935.1 Dasyornis broadbenti | reverse complement strand
AAAAAAAAAAAAAAAAAAAAAAAAAATCAAAAGCTTGTGTGATTAAAAATGGTATCAGCTTCTTTTTAATTAGCTTTTCTAGTATTTTTATTGTCTAATTTTAGTAACAACTATTGCGTCTAATCCATGTTTAAAGTATAATGTTAATATTTACCAACTGAAACAGAAAAAAAAAAAAGATTTCTGGAAAGCAAAAAATTAAAATAAAATCATGCCTGAAATGTAACAACTACAACCTGAAGTGAAACCTTTTTATGATATTCCAACTCTTCTATTGGAAATACTCTATAAAACAGGTTTTATAGAACACCTTCTTGGAGTATAAATACAGGGATTCCATTTGCCCAAAATCACCAATAACAACTCTTTAAAATGACCAGCTACTTATTTATGTGATTAAGGTGTCACTATCATATTGCAGTGTTCAAAGGAAAGTAATTTCATTTCAATGACTGTTTGTCCTGATAAACGAAATAAACTTCTACAGCTGTATTCTTTGTCATACTTTCAATTTTCCCTGGGACTTGCAAACATTCTGCAGTTACATCAGTTTAAATTGTTTATTGATTCCAATAGATTGTAGAAACACTTTGGAAATATAGCTCAGTGACCTAGAAAAAGCCAGATCAATCAGAGAACTTCTCAAGATTAATTTCAAAGATGTTGTGTTGAGTCTGATCAAGGAAACAGAACCATTTTCCCTTGTAATGTGACTAAAAGGTATTTATTTTCTTTTATGAGATAAGGAATTTTTTTAAGGTCATACAGACAACATCTACCTTGATAAAAAAAAAAAAAAGGAAGCCAAACAGACAGTGTAGATTTTGTGCTAAAGATTATTTTCATGTATAATTTTATCCATTAGGATGAAATACTCCATTAGAAATGCAAACAGGATATATCCACCCATGTACTCTACTCAAACAGCAGCTTGCAAACTTGAGAGCTGTAATAAATAGGAATTTTTAAATGTCAGACAATCCAATCATCCACTTGCACATAGCAAAACATTAATATCACATTTCAGCAGGAGACATTAATACATTTCACATCAGCAGAATTAATGCCAGAGCCTTCTGCAGAATATTTGCAGTGGCTCTCATGACCCTGTCCCCCACCACGGCACCTCCCCACCTTGGGAACAATTCCGTGCATGTGGCCTCCGCGAGAATTCATCAGCTTCAAAGACACAGACTTCATGCTGATCAAAACCACACACAAGGACAAACTATCAGAGGACGGAAATCAATGAAGCCCTGTAGTACCAGATTCACAACTGGAGAGAACGCTACTGTAATTGGGGGGAAGAGGGAGGAAGGGCACTTAAAGCTGAGTATAACCTGAGAAAAACACAATCTGCAAGGCCTCACACATGGAACAGGAAAGAGTCTCAACAAAACCAAATATATTTAACTCTGAAATAAAAAAAAAACCACCTCACGTATTTTATATCTATATATATCTATATATCTATATATATATATATATATTTATATCTGAATGCTTAATAAATCAATATTAAGCATTCAGAGTAGGGAAGGAAGTTGTTTTATTCTCCTAATTCAGCAGGATGGACTTAATTTGCAGTGTATTGTGGTCTGCAAGGAGTCACAGTAGAAAAGCTGGGCTACACTTAAGAGTTTTCCCGAACCATTTAGTCAAGGACACAATTTTGGTTTGCTTTTCCTTAAAGTGACCAATGGCTATGATGCAGCTCTGAAGTGTTTTAGAGGCTCTGTTTGTACATAGCAGCCTGAATTGTAATGAAGTTCTCCCAACACAAACCCCTACATTCTCACAATGTTTGAAGTGGAGGAGGTTGGCTGCTTTCGCAGTGGCACGATACCACTACTGCTATGAAGCAGAAACAACTACACACAGACAGGGCCTTAAATCAAAGCACAGAAGCCTAAATATTTGGAAGCAGAAGCTGACAACTTAGCTGTGTACCAATTTGCTCTCCCTCTTCAGTAAGAAATGAAAAAAAGGTAACATTTTTCATGCCTTCTATGTAGCTTCTCTTACTTTCAAAAGCCCTGTTTACAGCTGGGCCTTGAAGAAGTAGTGACACGTTCAGTACTGAGTTCCTAAATTAGTAAATGCTTTTTTCCCCCCTCCTTTTCATACCCAGGCCGTAAAAGTGTGGCAATATATATCATGTAAAAAGTGAAACTTAATGGCAGACAGCTTCCGAAATTTCACTGAAAGTCAATACTCCAGCTAAGCAGTTGCTCCCAAAAGGTTGAAGCCATTGTGGTACTAAATCATTAGTGTGTCACAAATTGGCTTCAGCTCCTTATGCTCTTTGGAAGCTTTTCCATTACCTTCTATCTTCACTGAATTTATTAATTTATACACAAAATGGCTCTGACAGCAATCAATTTCAAATTTACTTACTGCTGCAGCAAAAATCAACCAATGAAGATGACAAATAGTACAGATGTTGGTCAAAAATATGAAACAAGGCTTAGGGACTGCTCAGTTTTGCAGAATGTAGTATGAAATAACTGATTTTCAAGTGCTGATTCCAGAAGTCAATATTTAAAGGATGAAAATAAGTAAACTTTCCCAAAAAGTGAGACTGATAAACCCCAAACCTTCCTACCAAAGTAAATTCCTAAAATCAGAAATAATGACTTTCAAATGGCTAGAAATAGACAGGAAACCAAGGTGTAGCCCCTCCCAAGAGCACGCTTTTTACCTAAGAAGTCTGCAATATTCTTCAGTGTTCTACTTTGTAGTAGAAAGTTCTCAAAACTTAAAACATATCCTCTCACAGGAGCAAACCCTGTCTCAGGATGCATGCCAGCCTCTAAAGAACCAGGTGAACCACCTGTTTCTGCATTTTGCAGTGCAATAAAAACAACTCCCAAGATCCTGGGATGACACGTTTCAAAAGCCAAAGATTCTGGTAACTGGAGTTTTCAAGGACTTCACATAGGACCTAGTATTTCATTAATATCTATTAATATCTACCATTATGTCTATCATTAGCAGCATCTAACTTATGCTCTTACTTCCCTATCACCTGGAAAAAGAGAATATAAAAAGATGGCAGTAAAACAACAGAGGAGTATTACAGAAGGACATCTGATCCAGACACTTAACCTCTGTCTCACTTCAAAGAGAACTTAGGTTTTTGTTAAATTTTATAGCAGGTAAGATCACATAGCAGCAGCATAACCAGGAGAACATGAAAAAGCCATCAAACTGCACTTCAGTCTGAAAACAAAAGCAGAAGCATGCTATTTCCAGAGTAAGAAAAAGAATCCTTTGATCCCAAATGCACGAGAAGTAGCTTTGCCTCTCACATAACTGAAATAGTCAAATACTCCCATGATTGTTGTAGTCTCTTGAGGAAAGGATTTTTCTTGTGCCAGCACGCAGCTCTGTTCAAAGCACTTCTTGACCTTATGGAATCCATCTCACTATTTCTCCATTTCTTTCAGAAAGGTACTTTGCTGCAGGTTTCAGTGCTGCAAGGAAGGCTTAGCTTGTAAGTCACCAAGAAAAACACCATCTTCTAGGAGTGCATGAGGACGTCTGTGCACCATGAAAGCAAGGACTGGACTCCAATTTTGCTTTCCTGAGGCAGCACTGAAAGAACAGAGTACAAATGCTCTTTCCCAAGGCATCCAGGATTCTCCTCTGCAAAAAAGGCCACTGATCTCTGCACAACCAACCAAACAGCTGCCTTGGCACACTGTGGGTCACATACCACGGGCAGGAACTCGAGGGTCTGTTTGTGCCACTGGTGTGCGCAGGAGGTGCAATCAAACCTCACAGAATCATGGAATAGTAAGGGCTGGAAGGGATCTCTGGAGGGTTGCATGGTCACATCACTCTGCTGAGTGTCAGCTTCCAACATCAGCAAATGCTTTCTTTAGGTGATGTACACAATGAAAAATGTAAAAAGAAAGTATGAAAAATCAATATTCAAAACTTTGCTGTCTTGTTCAATAGTAAATCTCTTTACTCTTCTACTTCTGACGGAAATCCCAGAGGAAAGGGGAAGAGGATTGATTGGAGGTCTCTCTAGCAAGCTCAAAGAAAGAGACTGGAAACTGCCAGATAGGACACAAAAGGGCTCAGAGGACCTTCGACAAGACCCCAATTTCTGTCTCTCTGAAAAGTATTGCAGTGGCTTAACAACTACACAGCAGGGCTCTGGGAAGTACTCCCAAGAAGGCAGACAGTCACTTCATACTACTTTTTAAAAACAGAAAAGGAAAAGAGGGAACTAAAGGTCAAGGTGGGGAGTCAAGTTTCGTATTGACTGTGGGTTGACTAGCATTAAAAATAGTAGCCTGGATATGCTAAGCAATTTGTCTTTGTAATTCAAAATAAAATTGAGGAAATAAACACCAAATACTGTGAGATAAGAGCCCGTATTCTTGCAATTACAGTAACACTGCTATACTTTCAGAGCACTGATTTTCTCTGTATTTCTATGATCTGAACAGCTGCGTTTGCATGCATTTCAAAACATTGACCTCTAAACCATGTTTGTCATTCCAAGTATAACTCTCAGTACACAATCAGCTAAAACCATTGTTATTTCAGCAGCATGAAACAGAGATCAATTTTTTTTAGACTATGCCCTTTATGTCTCATTTTGAATTTTTCTGATGACAGAAGTAAATGGTTACATCTTTTACATAAAGAGACGTTACAGCTCTGAAGAGCTGAGAACATTTGCTTTAATAATAAGAAAAAACATAATTTCACAAGATCAGAAATCTCTTCTGGAGAGAGGCTCATAAAGAGAAAAAGCAAGAACATTTAGACAAGTTCAAGATTAACTGGCAGACGACTAAATTACTATGCCTGTAACAGCTGCTCACAACATACAAGACTCTCCTGCTATCAACAGAAGACACCCCATCAGCTTTAAATAAAATGTGTATATAATTTAGCCCCAACCCCTCCAAAAGGAGTCCAGCTGAGAAAAGGATAAAAAAGTTACCATGACAATATCACTTCCCCAGATACGGGTAACTAATGCACAAACATCGTCAGAAGAGAGCGGGGAGGCAGACAAGATGACAAAGAAACCTCCTTCAAACCCCAGATACATCCTAATCTCTGTATAACACTTCTCAAGATACACTATTACACAGAACAACCAACAAACAAGTTTTCAAGCAGAGGAAGATGTTAAAACACCAACTTGATCTTTGTGAGTATTAAAAATTCAGTCCCCACCTGCCATCTGTCATTTTTCTTTTTAAAGAAAAAACGGAGACAGTTTTTCTATTTTGGAAGCAAGCATTAGGCTGTGTGTAGGCTGTAAAACGCAACCTGCAAGCATTGACTGAGGTACCAATGGGAACAGGGATCAAACACAGCATGAGCTGGTCACTAAAGTACACCTTCAACATTTAGGACAGGTCATCAGTTTAATCCCTAGTTTCTCCCAATTATTTCATCAATTTGCTTACTCAGGCCTAGCTTTGCACAGTTTTTCTGTGTGCAGTTTTTCTCAGAAAGCCAACCAGTATCTTACTACTTAAATACACAAGAGAAGCACCAAGAATACATTCTATACAGCGGGAAGCTGGGAATACTCTCCTTGAAGGACTGGAGGGCTTAAGCATGAAACCATCTGTTGCTTTTTGACATTTCCTCTATCCCACCCTCATAAGTCACTGAAGCTGTGAAGCTTGCCCAAAATATCAATCTAGGGATTGAAATCCACTGAACTAAGGGATATTTGAAACTGTCCCAAACCCAGTCCCACTGGGGTCAGTAGCTAAGAAAAATAATTGAAATACAGCAATTAATATACACACAATTGCTGCAGAGGTCACACTTCAATTCAAAAACTCAAACCCAAAATCTTAGGATTTCAAAAAAGTGAAAAGATGGGAAAATAACACACTGAGTAGATTAAAGCTAGCCCAAGCATGTTATGCACCCCAGTCACACATCTGAGTACAGCACAGCCACATGTGCTCAAAAACACTAGTCTGAAGTCAGAAGGAAGAAAGGTTTCCAAGTACCTACTGTAAAGCCTACTTGATGTACCTGCATTTACATCCCTGAGAGTCTAATCACCTCCAAGACAAAGACGATTAATTTAAGTGATGATTTATTTATTGTCTGGTTCAGACAGACACCGTCAGCCTAAAATCTGGGGTGTCACCATTTCAGAGATTTTCATCGCCATGCTATTAGGATTGTTATCATTAAGCAGAGAGGTGATGGCAAACACAGCAAAAGGAAATGTCAAACAACAACATAGCTGTTGCAGGAAGATTTTTCAGTCTCTTCAGCCCTCACACCTCCAAACATACAAACTACAGTCATGCAAGCACTGTTATTATCTGCTCACATTCCTGATTCCAGAATGTCATGCACAAAATCAGGGCATTACCTTTCCCTTAGAGAGGATCGATTCAGCACAGAACTCAGAGAAGGCTCCTGAACTGCTGGAGGTGCTGAATGCTCCAGTGAAGCAGCAGAATGGGACTCTTTGTTGGGTGGATCTGAGCTCACATCCTCCTTGCAAAGAGCAGAACTGTCCAAGCCTTTTCCTTTTCTATTTGCCTGAAAAATACCCCACCAAATTAAAATTTATTACAAATATCAAGACATACAATTTTCATGTTTTTATTTCTCAAATCAAAAGGTTAAAGATTGTACATCCATTCAGGAATATCTGTTTGCTGGGGAAAGAACAAGGACCCTCATTTCATACAAAAATCCATGGTCTAAAGTAAATCAACAAGTGTCACAGGAATCTGTTGATAACTAACACATCATCTTATGGCAAACTCTACTGTAACAACCCTTTCACCAACTTCTCTGAGTGCACAATTTAAAGACTTACCCTTCCCAGGAATCTCACAGATTCAGAATAATGCCTGAGAGTCTAAACAACTTATGGAACAATCCAGAGGTGGCAAAATATATTAGACTTTCATAGTAGCCAGAACTACAATCCTTAGTAATAAAAGGCTAGAGTCTGACAAAAGTGTGCTTAACATACCTATTGAGGTTTATCCTTAGAATTCCCTCTCTTTCCTCCTCCCTGTTATCATCAGTTTTCCCAGTCATTAGGAATCTAAGAGGGCACAAATAATTAAATGCCTAAACCCACAATTTCTAGAGTACTTCAGGAACACAGGCAAAAACCAACTAAATGAAGGTGTAAAGCATAAAATCCACTAAAACCCAGAAGAATCCTGAAATTAATCTTTCTTTTAACACACAAAGAAGCTAAAATTTGAAAAAGAAAGGATGTGAAATAACACAACATGGTTTGCCTGTTGTACCAGTGCAACCTTTGCACACAATTCCAGAATGAAGAACACTCTCAGAATAAGTGGTAAAGCAAATGCAAACTGCCTTTAAAGGCTCCTTTGTGGTCTTGTGCAAGCCTTAATGCCAAGGAAAAGCAAGTTCTGCATGTGCAGGCATGAGCATCTTTACTGAGTGCTAAGCTTCCTTTCACTGTTTGTAAAAAACCTGACAGCAGGCCTTAACTGGGTTAGATCCGATTTTAAATGTCCTTTTCCTTGCTTTTGATACTACAGTAGATAAAGTTTCAAATATACCTATGCAAGACAATCCAAGAAGGATTGGGAAGGTCGGAGCTTCCCAAAACAGAGTGTGTAAGCAATAACACTTTGAAGTACTCACTTCAGCTTTCTTGGGTCTATAGCTGCTGAGAGGAGAAGAATCTGGAAAAAGAAAAAAGGTCCATGACAGAAGAAATCAAAAAGACCTTTGAAAGACCTAAATTCTACGAAATCTTTTACGAAGCACCTTATCTTTCCTCCCAAACAGAACTAAAGCAATATATTATTATTAGGCATTGTCTCCTCAGTATATTTCAGGAAATCACCATCTTTAGCTGAAAACCATGACTTCACATTGAATGGAACACAATGTTTGCAATAATGAATCTGTGTAGGCACCATCTTCTGCATAGACAGAAGTGGCACAGTGTGTTACACTATTCATTGCTTCAATCAGTATCAAAACAAACTGTATCATTCCCAAAAATTCCCATGTACATTGCTCTACCCTACTAATCCTCTCTGAACAAGTTTCCCTATGACCATCTCTCCCTCCTCCTATCACCTCTGCATTCCTTCCTTCACCACTGACTCACAGACGTGAAGCATAGAGAAACATTCATGGAGAAATTCTTAGGCTCATACTGGGTTAAGACTTTTCATCAGTGTCAATAGGCACCTCATCCCTGAGGGACTGACATAAAAATTTGCTTTCTTGATCTGTTCTACCAGTTTGTACTGAACAACCCCCACACCGTGACACAAGAAAAGCAAAAAAGGACTAAACTGCACTGTCAGCACCACGCTTTCTAATCCTAGGAATGTGTTTTTTTCAGAAGTTACAGTTAAGCCTCAAGACACAGGTAGGTGACCAGTGAATCCTCTAGATATTAATACTGAGGTAGATTTTGGTCTTCTAACTACTGGCCAGAAACCACCGGCTCATTTTGTAAGTGTGCAATGGTGTCAGATGATCATGTCTGTTACATTATCCAGCTATCACAGATTGGCAAGTCTGTTCCCAAAGGGGATGTGAAACCTTTAAAATCCAGCACCCAGTGCAACGACAAAGAACAAATGTAAAATAACATGTTCATAATGGTTTGCTGTATAACAAATTATAATTAGCGAGGAAATGAAATAAAAATGAGGCAGAGCACACATAAACAAATACTGATGAGACTCATTAAAATCCTCATATTGTCAGATATATGCAATAAAATCAAGTTTTAGGGCATTTCCTTAAATTTCTGGTCCCACACTTTTTATTAAACCTTCACTTACTGATACCAAAGCATGCTGTAGTAGATATTAGAGCACATCCTCGATACTCATTAATAATGGTAAGTCACAGATCCACTACTCACAAATACTGCTGAAATAAATATTATTCATTTTTGAAGGAATAGAGTCCTTGAACTTCAAAATGATCAATATTCCAAACCTGATCAACACATCCATAAACCATGGTGCAGGTTTGCTCCACTGTCCAAGTCAACAAAACAAGTGCAGGGAGACAGAGACCTCGTCTGGGCTTTGGAATTGTCTACTCCTATTTTCCTGTCATGCAGAACTATTTCCCAAGCTTCATGAGGCAAAGCATTATTCAAGGGCACCCTTTGAAGCAGTAGTTTATTCAGTATTCTTCCTTTCCCTAGGAAGAACTAACAGCTTTTTCTCCATTATACACTGACATTTTCATAATAAATAAAAATCAGAAATAATAATAAAAAATGAAACAAAATTACCTACTGCAGAAATCAAAAGCATTAATGAGATATATAGTAGAAAATGCTTACCATGGGATGCCTTGGTCCAGGTTTCTGCAATGCTTTCTCGTGGGGAACATGAGGAAAGTTTAGCACCAGGACTTGATTGTTCAACCTGAAACAAAAACACTGTTGAAAAGCTCAGTATCAGATGTATCAACTCCCATTTTTTCTGGTTTTCTTCAAAAGATCACAACTAGTATTTTCTGAAATACTTTATTTTATTTTATTTAAATACTATTTTAGACTATTTGAATAACACTTGGCTCATGTGCATTATTAGCATTACTGTGCATAAACAAAAACAGTGTTAGAAAGGTCTAGAAAACTGTATAGTTCAAAGAAAGAGAAAATACAGAGTTTCTCCTTCATTTGTAATGTCTTCAGTATTTTTAAACAGTTCTTGGTATCTCACATTTATTCTAAACAGCTCAGATCTCACCACGAGAGATCTGAATCTCTTCCTAATTAAAAAGTTACAATTCATATAATCTAATTTTAATCTTCACGTAACACAAAATCTCCAGGCCAAAAGAGTTCCCAGCAGTAAAGATGCCCTAAAAGGAGCACTCTCAAGCTAGAAAGGCCATGCCAGTCAGGATATGCTAAATTAAGAGACAAGCTTTTTCCCTTTTATTGTACAAACATAACCAAGCATTGAAAATCAATAATCAGTGTTAATGATTAGTAATTAAACTGTGAACTTCACCTATAGATCAAAATCCAGAAGAACTGAATAAAAGGAGTTAAAAGAAAAATATTTGATAGAAACAGTAGACTGATGAATGAATAATGACTTATCAAGGCCATTTTGAATTCCTAAAAGGTATGTGTAGAATAAAACTTGGAAAATAATTCTAAAATTTGACAGTACATTATTAATTAATTAGTACTGATACTAGGCTAAAAATAAGGGAGAAACAAACTATTTAAACACTAGATTATCTAAGTGGTTATGATAAGTGTCCAGAAATGCAGACAAATCATAATGTCACAGCACAGAATACGAACAATCCTATTTCTGCCCCTACAAATTCAAAGTGGTTTCTAAAACCAAAGGATTGTTGCAATAAGAATAAAAATTAAGAGGGAAAAAAACAAAAAAAAGAGTGTATGATCCTCCAAGTGGCTGAGAAATGTAGCCCCTTCATTTTAAAAGACTTAGACAATTTCTATAAATAAGTACCTAATTTCAGGACAATTTTTCCTGTATGGCAAGAAGTCCTTATGTTACGAACTCCAAGTCAAAGTGTTTGAGATGTAGCTCTGAGCAAAGGAAGTGTTTCAAAGATCACAGGATGCCAACAGAAAAAAAGTTGAAAGAGAGGAAGTGTAAGTGTTCATAATGTGACTAGACACCCTTTCTTTAAAGTCTTATTCAGGAATTTTTAATACTAATATCAATTACTTTCAAGCTGAATTTATACACCTATTATCCTGTCTAGTGTGCTGGAAGAAAAGAAATGGGGCCTCGGAGAATTTAACCAAGATACTCATGAAAGAATTTGATCTTTGTCTGTTACTAAAGTGGATAAAAGAAATTTTATTTTAGTTAATTTTACATTTAAATCACTCTGTGACAGACTGTTAAGGAGAGGAAAATTATTCATCTAAACTAAGAGCTGAATGAACTTTTGGAGCGCTATTTAGTGAAAGAACAATATTTGAACTGAGCTTAAGCTGGAAGCACCTTGGAGCAAATACAAACCCTTCTGATTACAAATGGAGGTTTATCAGTGTCTCTCCTGAATTCATGAGGCCCGAGGTTCAGATGCGCCAGCCTCTGCCTGGCCTCTTCCGAGAGCTCACACATCCGGCGCTTGGTGTACGGCGACGGAGAGCGCGACGTGGAGGCGATGGTGGGCTGCTCGTAGCTCCTCACTGATGAGCTCTGCCTGCCTTTCTCAGGTGAAGGAGGGTTTTTCTTTGGTAGCTTTGAGGGCATTTTACCATTTGGGGTTGAATGATGCACCCAATTCAAATAAGCCTAAAGCAAAGAAGAGAAATTATCTGATTTGACAGCGTGTAGGACAAAGATCGCCGAACACAACGCAAACAAAGAACTAATAATTTTACCAGAAAGAGAGGCCATGGCAGCTGAAGTTCCCCTCACAAAACTATAATCAAGCAGTAATTTAAAAAACAACAACGTGTTTACCATTTTCTCTGAAACCAAAAGGTTAAACACACTGTACTACATGTTAAGTGTCTGATACTCAATTAGCATTCTCACACAGTTAGTGGAGATGGTAAAAATTAAATTGAATTTTGTCACAAGTTCCTTTAGACAGACACAGATTTGAAGCATATTTTCATCTGTTTAAGCTTTTATTTTAACATTCTTCCCCTTTAAAATAAAACATATAAATCAAAATAGGAGCCTATTTAATAGTTTAAATTAAGTGCATTTAGAGTTGCCTATAGCTTCAAAAGAAGTGCAACTACATTCTCTAAAATTTGTATTTTTTTGGATCATGGTGAATTTACTAGTTCTTTAAAGAGTTATAACCAAGAAGTAATGTTTAGTTGAGAAAAATAATACTCTTCCTGTTAGAAATTCTTTTTCAAGCTTGAGCTGGTTAACATTAGCCCTAAATCTGAATGTTGGAAGTACTGCTCTGGTTCAGGGGAACCCAGAAATAAAATGTCCAGCTTGCCTTCAAGCCCTCTACACCCAGCCACGGGTGAGGCTGAGGTTGTGTGTTAGTTTTGCACTGACATGGTCAGAATGTGGCAGCACAGAGAGCACTCCTACCACTCTTCCTCTGAACAGCCACTTGTGCAGCTGACAGTGAGACAAAGCATGGACCTGGCCCACACAAAGCCAGACCTAATTCTCGAGGACTAATCTCAGCTTCATCAGAACCAGGCTGTGCAGCTCCTGGCTTACATCAGTTGTGAAACTGCAACACAAGCAAATCTGACCTGCCATTCATAACATATTAGATACTTTTAGGAACAGTTTAAATTGTAAATCAAATTGCCCGCATTCAAGTCACCTTCACTGAAGACTTTTCTGACAATGACAATTTTTACTGATTTTTTATTCTCTTTCTGTCTTGATTCATTTCATTTGCTAAATTTGGAAGAAACTTATCATTGAAGTCATTAGCAATGCCACCAACAGGTCAAAGCCATCTAAGTGTCTTTGCACACACCTTCCTGACAACCATTCCATGTTAATGATGTTGCACCATTTTTCAATAGCACAGTAAAAAAGGGAGGTAGTAAGAGTAACTTTACATGACAGCTTGTGCCAGAAATCCAAACCAAAATTCCAGCCTGTGAGATCAGAGACGAGTGCTACTTCACCTTTAACTTTTCATTGCAAAAGCAGCATTTCCAGGTTAATATAGATGACAGCCTTTTCAACAAAAACCTTCATTTCCATGTCAATGATACAGTTATGGAAAACAATTAAATTAATTGGTTTGGTTTTAATAATGTACCTTCTTTAACTTCACCTAGTTTTCACTGTCCTTAATTTTAAGTGTCAGTAACAAATGGTGAGAAAGCATCTTCCCATGTACAAATACACCAGGGACTGACACTTCAGCTGATCACAGAACAGAGCAGCTGATAATTGTTTCAGATTCAAGGAACTCTCAGCATCTACTGTCATGCACCAAACTCACTCTTTACTCATACTTGATTAAAAATTTAATCAAGTTGTCAGGCACCCATGATACCTGCTTTAACCACAGCAAAAGAATGAGAAAAGTTTGAAGAGAGCAGCACATGCGAAAACTGGAAGCAAGGCTATAAATATTAAATCTAGAAATTAAATTGCAAACAATTAAATTATGCTAACCTGTATGTGACTCCTTCCTGAGCTTAACAGACTGTCTGTAATAAGGGAGATTGTAGAAAATCTCAATTTTGGTGCAATTCCCTAGAAGAGAGACGATAATTGAACATCAAGCTCCAACTCAAGATAAAGGGTGATCAAAGAGGTAAATGTCACCTAAAGTAACAAACCATTCCTAATTTTCAGCCATTTCCTTTGTTAATTTCAGCCTTTAATAAAGATAATTAGAAAAGACAGAACAGCAATGGTAAATGTCAAGATGCTAACATTTGCATTTCTGACAATTCAATTACAGATGATTACACTGCTTTCGTACAACAATTAAGGTCTGACTTTTATTTTAAGACTTTTTTTTTGTCAAAAGCACATTTAAAGATTTTTCATGCCACGCTATATGGCATCAATAAGAATTTCAGTCATGCTCTAGAAGTTTCATTTATACTAACTTTGTAAACTTGTTTGAGAATAGTCTCAGTTGTGCCATCTCTTTTTGTAAAAACATTTTGTTTAATTACTCAATCACAGTGCAAATAACTATTCATTTGTAACAGCATGACTAAGAATACCCTGCATTCTGTAATCGTTAGAGTAGTCTGATTTCTGTGGATGTCTCCCTTGTTCCATAACCATGTTCCACCCCCTCACAATCCCCTCCTGCCCATGGGGCAGCCCTAGTTTATCCCACTTGGAATCAGTGAGGTCCTGCTGGGCCTCCTGGTCAAGCACAGCACACACACAGTAATGGCCAGCAGGTCCCTCCATTTTTACATCACTAGCACCTTCTGTTCCACTCACCTTCTTTTACTGCAGCCATGGCTAGGAACATAATACCTCAGAAAAGTAATGTCTTTCAAATTCACTGAGCATTGGCCAACACATTCAAAATTTACTGGGTATAAAGGACAGGGATTACGACACACAAGCATTACTTCCCAAAACAACAGCATTAAAAAAGGCATAAAAGAACTAAATGCCACATATGCTATAAACAAGTGGCAATCATCTATGTGCATCTTATACAGCTCTGCAGAATCCAAGAAAGAATCAAGCGCCCCTAGAAATTTATACCCTCTTTCCTCCTAACATGGACAGAATTTGCTGCCCTGAGGCATCTCAGTGCACGGGCACTTGTGCACATGAACACACAAAATCAGAGACAGGAAAAGGAGCAGGGTCTATTTGTGACACTGTTCCACATTCATAAGAATCAGCAGGAACTTCATGAGTGAAGTCTATTGATCAACCAAACTATTCTCTACCACCTGCCTAAACACTGATTTCCCATTAGGGAACATGATCTGGCCCCAGGATAGATTATGGAAATGAAAAGACAAAAATGCCAAGAAAGCTCAGTCATAGCAATTAACAGAGTCCAGGATTCAATCAAGCCAAGTTATGGCATATAAAAGAGGTTTTAAATCTGATCATCTTTAATCAATTTGATTTTATTACTGATGAATTGTCAAGTGCAATCAACAATTTAAAAAAGGACACATCAGAATTAGTAAGTCTACTATAAAATGCAACAATAGGGCACCTACTGCTCTTACAGAGACTGGAAGTGATTACAAAATTAAGTGCTCATACCTCAAAAAATGATGCAAACTACGGCTTCTTCAGAGAAATAGTTTGTAGAGAGGGAATATGAGATGGCATTCGAATGCACAGGCACGGATATGTCAAAAGCAACTCACAGGCCAAAGCCATCAGAGGACTTGCTATGTTTTCTGCAGTTCCTAAACTAGGGATTGCTGAAGGATATTCAATATAGTATTATGTAAAGACTGTAATATAGCCCCAAACACATCTGTAAATGAAAATCCAGACGGAAAGTTTTTGGGACCTCCTCTTCTGCCTTCTGTAGACACCCCTGAGCAGTCTCTGCACCAATCATTAAACAGGACGGATGCAATAGCAATTTGATCATAGAAGAAGTATAAAGGTGGTTCATATTTAGAAGAATACAAGTCTAATACGTGCTTTTGACTGTAAGGAGCATGAGTACTACTCTAACTTTAAAAAGTATATATTCATATAACAGAAGGTCTTATCCTGGCATGCCAATGGAAGATAGTATAACTAAAAAAAAACTGGTTTAACCAATGTGGCAAATACTGCATGAAGGTGGGGAACAGAGATAAGAACATCTGTAAGAAATCACTATCACAGTCCAGGCATAAACATATTCTGAAAGGCAAGGGTTGCAGAGAAATACAGAAGAGCCAGCAAGAGCCTCAGCTGGGCAACACTGGACCAAGAGAGATAACTCAAGGCATGCCTTGCATGCACACTGCGTTTGTAAACCTCATAAGACATTTAGCCAGAGACATTATCAGCCAAGTGCCAGACTTGTGGAGGAGTTCTGATCCTCTCGACTTGGGATTCCTTCCAACTGGCAGATTAGCAGTGTTAATCAGACACCGCTTGTCACTGCCTATCTGAACTCCACAACTGTAACCTTGCTGCTGCTACCTTTATTTTTTTAATAAATGACAAATTTATTGGAAATCAAAATGCCACTGAAGCACAGCTGCCATTCAAAAATATTCAACATATCAGCTGGCTATAAATAACTTTTCATGTGGGAAGAACATGGCTTCACTAGCAAAGGAATAATGTGAGGGTTCTCACGACGTTGTTTAACACTTCCTTTTGCTTAGCATTCACATCAAGTGCTTCATCCTGACAGGCTTAGCAGGAGACACTTGCCAGTAAAGCTCAGGGAACACTGGAAGATTCTTGACACTGGAGGCACTTGAGACTGCATTTTTACTGGAGGTAAAAATCCTTTCACAATTATTCCATTTGGCAAGCAAGAAGAGGAACAAGAAGTTCCTTTTGGGAGCCTCCCTCCAATGCTTTCAAACACAGCTTCTGCATTATTCCTGAATAGGGGGTCACTATGCCAAAATACTCTTACACTGTCCTTTCAGCTATGGAGATGGAATGCAGCAACAAAGGCTTCAGCAGTCCCTGTTCCAGGGCAGAGATGAATTTCATTTATGTTGCACCCAAGGACATGGAAGTATGGTTTTGTCTTATATCAGTCAACTTTATAAGGCTACTACAGAGTCATTATTCATCAGCTACACATCCAAATTACTCGGACCACATCTTCTCACAGCTCACAGATTATGGCACCTTCTCTTTCTTAGAAACGACATAATTTTTGTTTTAAAGAACTCGGTTTGACAAAACCCATCAAACTGCTCTAGTGGCTGTGTTTCTACAAAGGCTCACTGTATTCTGTTCACAAGAAAAACATGTAGGTAATACCACCTCATTTGTTACTACCTCCCTATTCTTTCTCAACACCCAGAAAGTACCTATTCTCTGAGCAGTCTGAAAGCAACACAGACCCGCCCCATCGCTGGAGCCACACCACGATGCATGGGATGAGCTGTACCAAAGAGATGCTATGGCCAAAACATAATGGCTGTTTTTGCAGGGACAGTTTAAGCTGCTGCAGAATCAGACATTTTGTAGCACAAAATCATAACGTTAATTCATTCAAATGTAACACAGCATTAAACACCAAATCAGCACTTCTAATTGCAAGTGTCTGGGCAGTTTCCAGGTTGCCCTTTTGGGGAGAGATTACACCAGTGAAAGATACCAAGGAACTTTAATCGACATTTCCCTCCTCCCACCTGCTTCTAGTGCAACCACAACGGACAGGGTAATTGAGTCCCTATCCAAATGTCCCGCCAATCCACCAGTAAAACTTAACCAAAATAAACCCCATAAAACAAACCCCAAAACACATCATCACCATCCTCTTTAAAGTGCCTTCCCGGGTTATTCTGCTGACAATTAAGACTGAACAGTCAAACTTTATGAAAGGGCAGTGTGAAATGAATTAATTTTCATTTAATATGTACTTGAGCCTTTATCTCCAGAAAATTAGTATTAATTCATTGCACTCATTCTGCCAATTAGCTGTTTTTCCAAAATGCTACAGAGAGGGATCAAGGAGGAGGGTCCCATGGTTTATCTGTTGAGAACCATGAAGTCTTTATGACGTCTTCCTCTTCTGCATCTTTTTGACCACTGGCTGCACCACAGATTAAACTGAATGGAGACATGTCATGGTGCCACACTGCAAACCAAGTGGAAACTAACTTTTTCACATTAAATAATTTCTTGAAGCATTTTGGAAAAAGATTATACTTTCCCCAAAGTTCAACTGTGGATTTGTACATTCAACACCTTAAAATGGCAAAATCTGTCAGAAGTAATCGCTTTTCATTTGAAGCAGCTCAAGGGGTTTCTTCAGTGAAGCAGACTGTGTCATAAATACAATCCACAGACATTCACTCACTGTGAAAAACAGGGACCTCTTCATTAAAATCTCACGCTCAAAACCACGGTGCCCATGGGTAAGCTTAGGGTCAGGGAACAGGAAATCTCTTGTATTTTCTTCATATGTAGCTAGAACTTTTCCCACTAAAAAGAAAATACATGCTTTAATTGGAAAATAGACAAAGCCATACAGCACAGACACTACACACAGAGTCATGCTGAAACCAGGATAAATTTTGCTCTTTACAAATTAACAGCATGGCTCTGAAACTCTAAGAAATAACCTCATCAACTTAAATCAGCAGCAAAAATGTACAGAATCTACTATGAAGCTATGTTTCAATGTTACTGGAAAAAAGTTTAAGAAGACTGTATTAACTGTTCTATAACAGACACATGAAAAGTTTTCTTCAGGCAACTTTTCCGTAATTTTCTTCTTTCTTTCCCTTCCATGCCAGAGAAAAAAAAGCAGTATCTTTTTATGGCAGCCAATCCCTTTTGAAAAACTACCATTTCATATTAGAGAATAGTAATAATAGCAGTAAGAAAGAAACAGAAGCAACATCAAAATAATTATTTCAAGATTTTCTCAATGTCCTGGCTTGTTACTTTTCAAAAAAACATTTTTTCTTTAGAGCTTAACCCTTAAATGTATATTGTAAAAAAATTTAACTTGCGCTGTTGCAGTCATCTTGTTAGCTTATGTTGGGCTTATGTATCACACCTACCTCTGAGCCCTGAAAATAAATTCCTTATGAAAGATCTTTTACCTTCCCACAAAAAAAAAATCCCCATTCACTACATTTCTTCAAGTAAACAGTCTGTGAGTCACCTGAGAGGAGCAATAGTTTCCTTGAAAGTACTAAGGACAAGTGACAGAGAGTGCTTTTAATACCACAGTTTCCAAATGAGTCCTCTTTAAAACTTGACTTTATTTCCAATAAAATGCAGATTTACATTATTCATGGGAACACATGAATTTCATTAAAATAGATTTTTATAATCACACAAACCAATAACAGAAGTATGACAAATCGCTATTTATTATCTTCACACATCCCAAGAGACCTGTAATACTTATAGTGAGGATAAGAGTTTTCCCAACGGTCACCATTAAAATGGAAGGAAAAATGTGCCATTCTGAGAACAAGATTATGCACTCCGAAATTTCACAGACAGCCTCTCTGCAAGTGAATTGTGATGCAGTTAATAATCATGCACTGGATGATTTCCGTTTATTTTCCATTTTTAAAATATTATCACTTCCCTAAGCCTGAATATGGTACATTTCAATATTCAGTTATTATTCTCTCTCAAGAATGAGATCCTCTTGATCTATTAACATTTTATATTCAGAGGACTATTTGTTGAAGAGCTTTCGATGTTGTTTGTGTGTTGGAAGAAGTGATTGTGCTGTAATGGGCAATGTCCTCGTGGAAATTCACCTATTAAACTGCATAATTTATGAAAAGACTGATACAATACCTGGAGGAACGAGCTGTATTAGTTCAAGTACTGCTGTGTCAACTAGAAGGGAAAAAAGTTTTTCCATGAGTTAAAAAAAAACTAAAATAAAAATTCCCATAGTCAAAGCCCAAGAAAAACAGATCACTGATTTATGCTTCACAGCACTGTACATCACTGCACTATTTCCACCATACCAACAATAAGATAAAATTAAGTACAGCTTGCATAAATATCACAGATGAACACAATGGCATTAGCAGGGTACAAATGACAACACTAAATCTGACTTAGAACTTGGTAAATTCTATCTGCTGCCAAGTTTGTCCTCTTTTAAAGAAGATTATGCAAGCTTTGCCCCCTTTTCAGATAATTCCCAGTGTGAGGGCGCATACTCCTGCAGTTTGAGTTCAGTTCGGTGCTTTCTCACTACAATTCATTATACACATGTAGCAAGACTTAATTTTAGTAAAAAATGAAAATAATAATTTCACCAAAATTGGCGGTTTATCCTTATATAATTTGAAAATTAATCAAATAAACAAGCATATAAAGGAATCCTCTGCCTATCTGGATAACCAGCTGGATTTGCAAACACTTATGACTTTTTGCCCTTTTCCTGTTTCAAAGCATGTAACATACATTTATAGAGGTATGTTGTTAGACAACAAAGTGGCTATCCATTAGTTTTTCAGAGAACAGGCTCCTGATAGAAAAACTATCACATACTTTAAACCTCTAAAACATCTTTAGAGCCCATACATTCATGACATTAATGGATACAACACAGAATATAAAAAACCAGAACCTACATTCCAATAACTTCACAAGGTCTCCAGGATCAACTACATCAGCAAATGCCTGGAAAAGAAATTAATAAATAATAATAATGGCACAGTCAAAGTAATCAGATGGACCTCTGGGGAAAGAGAAGGAAAAAACCCCAAAAATCAATGCTCTTTCTTGCCAAGATGGTTGTCAAGGGTTCTATTCCCACTGGAAAATGCAAAGATACTAAAATTATCATTTGGAACATGATCAAAGTAATTGAAAGCCCGCAGTTCTATTACATACTTTCTATCCATGCAGAGTTATCTCTCTGCATTTAAGTAACGAAAATAATTTATTGTGACGAGTTGAAGCTGTAGAGGTAAGTACTGTCTTAAGAAAATTTCAAAAGAGAAACATAAATTGCTGAATGTACTAAAATTCTGATAGATGAATGTTGTTTAATTTATTAGTAATGCTTTAATCTTCATTTTCATGGAAGTGACAATTTATGTATAGACTTCTGTTCAGGTTTTCTTTAACCTGAATCCCATGTGAACAAATGGCAAGGAATAGTTGCACTGGATGCAGGTCCCCGACATCACACTGAAAACAGCATTCAGCCCATTCCCCTTAAGAAGTTTGTGGTATGTTTGCCTTTAAAGAATGATGGTCTTTTCTGCTCTTTAGTAGGTAGTGAAATTATCACTGTTTGCTTCTTACCCACTTCACCAGAGCATCGCTGAAGTTTACCCAGCCTGGTTTTCAAAGTGCTGGGGAATGCTTAAAGGAAAAGAACTAGAAAGGGCAAAGTATTATTATTCATAGGTAGTCAAGAAGCCAGATCATATCTGTAAGATATTGTGTTTCATTATCCCTGTGGTACTAATCATGAAGCTAGTAGGGACTCAGAATATGTGATAAACAACTATAAATTACAGTGCTAGAGTACCAATCTGGGAATTCTGGTGACAAACAATGAAAAAAGGTATCTAAAAGGGAGTAAGATGTCACCAAAAAGGTTTGAGCTGCTATTTTATCTTTCTACTAAATTGACTCTCCTATACTGTACAGTCTCCATTCTTTGCCTTGCCATAATTTTTAGAACAAAAACATTCAGTCCCTTCCAAGCCAGCAAAACCGATACTGAGGAAGGACAGTTCACAAAAGAATCAACAAACACCTAAAAAGTCTCATCATATGTTAGAATCTTCAGTTCACATAATTCTTCAGTCTCCATATGGATAATACAGGCACACCCCTCCTTTGTGCTGAAGAAAAGCAGGAGTTAAAATACTGCACAACCATTGGTATGATTATTTGGACTCATGGGTTTTGCAGAGAATTTTTGCAGAATTTGTGATGGGGTTTATTTGGGTTGTATCAGCTCTTGACATATCTTACCTTTTCAAATAGTAGTTTTTCTTGAAAGGAGAGTGGAAACACTGCAGGAACACATTGAGTTTTTCTGTACTGCCCAAGCACAAAGACACTGAGATAAAGCTCCTGTTTGTCTTTCAGCAGCACTCCAGGACAAGTTATCTGTAGGAGTAACACACTCATTAAACAAACTGAACTTTAGCTAGACAAGTAATGGTTGTTTCCAAGATAAAAATGAAATGGTCAGGACTGAAATGGTTGATTTGTGAAAGTCAGAATGTAACAGACTAGAGAGAAAAAAAATCTTCTCTAAAGCAAATCTATTTGTACAGACTAGCCAGGAAAAATAGTCACCATTTTAAAATAATCAGGACCAAATTCTTCTTGCTTAAGGAAACACATTCCATTGTCTTCAACCAAAACTGAAACCCAAGGCCAGGTTAATACAGTTAAAGACATGCACTGACTCTATAAGACATCATCATCTTCTATAGGAAGACTCGTGTAGAATGAAGTCTACATGATGCCAACAAACAAAACCAAACCCAAACTTTAGCTTAACTACGGAACGAAGCTGGTAAATTTACATGCTTAGATATCCATACTCTGTGCAACCAACTGAAAGGGCAAGTTTATTTGCAAATGTTGTATTAATTTTGTGTTCTAATCTGTAAATTAAAAAAAAACAACTGTTGTTCCATTGCTACCAGACACATTTCTTCCTTTACTCTGGGAGGTTTGGCCATCTTTAAACTCAAGGCAGGGAAGGCTTCTCCCTAGACTGCCACATACTGCCACAAATCTCTCAACCTTCTCTGCACAATTCTTAAATTCTTTAAGAAGTTGGTCTGTTTTTAAATCTCTGATGAACATCAGACATTCCTTCTTATGTTCTAATTGCAAGGATGTACACAACTCATGGCAAAACTATTTGCTATTTTCTCCAAGCCACATGGATTTATTCTATTTTCCAGACAGAGAATCGACAGCTTCCCCTTAAAGTCTTAAGGTCCCCTTTTTTATCTCAGTATTAGAAATATGAAGTTGTGTCTTCCAACATAAGGTTCCTGGAGAAAGCATTCAGAGTTTCAATTGCCGGGTAGAAAGACAAAGGAGGAGAGTGATGGGAATTAAAATAAGTGGTTTGCTTACATTCTCCTACTCCCGAGTGAGCATTTTACTTGAAAAATCCTAACTAGATTTTAAAGCAAACTATATGAACAGCAGAAAAATAGCTTCAGGTGGAAGAAATAATAAAAAAAAAAATGTGTGATCGATCATTACACATAAAGTATAAGGGAAAAAAATAGTCCTTCTACTCATAAATATCTGAGAAGGAAAATAAAAGGTTTCTTCTCCACGTAAATGAGGGCCTCAGATCTGAAAGAAAAGTGCCAGGAAAATAGAAAACCCAATTGAAACAGTCTGTCAAGCATTAAACAGCTTGTATGACACTCATGCAGCTGCAAGTGTGAATAGGAGTGAGAAAGACAGATTTCATTCATACAAGGCAAGATCCCCCAAACTACATACCACACGTCATATCAGCTTTAGTTCTCACTTCTGTCTTCGACATTTTTGTAGAATTTACAGCCATTTTTTTTTACCTCCAACAGGCTGGAGTTTTGTGCCTTTCACTTTAAAGAAGGCAACCAATGTTTGCCTATTTACTGAGATGAAAAGTGAGAGATCTGAAGATATTGGAGTGGGCAAAACTGCCAAAAACAGGAGCCATTTTTTCTGGCTATCCTCTAAAAAGAAAACAAATTCTTACAAATGAGCATGTGGGCCAAGATAGCACATGTGGAAACTTGCAATTCTACTACCCTAGAGATAAACTGCCATTCATTACCTGGGCTAGAACACTAAATCTACATGGCCATGTAACTTTAAAGCAGTTCCAAGAATGAATGACACACGCATATCTGCAGTTCATGACACCTATTCTGTAATATGCAGAGCTGCTTAACACTTGGGAGACAAACTGAAGCTCTTATCTGACTGCAAACTGCTCCAGCAGGATGAGGGATTATTTCAGAGACTGTAATAGTGTTATCTATGGATCAGCTAAGGAAGAGGGATACGAGTGCTGCAATTAACTGACCTCACAAGCAACCTGGAGGACTATGAGAAATTTCCAGGACAGTGTTGTCCTAGACACCTCTCCTGAAAGCTCCCAGGAGGATGGAAAATATGCACCAGCCCCACTGTTGGGACATCACAAATAGCCATAAAGAAATTACTGAATTAAGTTCACGGAAAGGAACAGAATTCTACTGATCTCAACCCTCTACAGCACTTATTACACAGTCCATGGCAGGATAAAACAAACCAAAAAACCTCTTAGTCTTTAAGTAAAACCTTCCATTTGAGAAAAGCAGCCTCTCAGAAAGAAGAAAACTACCAGCAAGACAAACCAAAGAGTTGGTGGACTCATGTTGGAGAATATCTTGGAATTTCATTAAGTTAAAGAGAATAAAACCCATCTGTATCCTAAAGCAAGGGAAAAACAAAGACAACAGCACTTCTGACACAACTGGTCAGATTTCAAAGAGGGTTGAGAAAAATGCAGAGCACTGTAAAAGGGCAGGAAAACGGACTGGAAATTTGGACAAAACTTTGGTCACAAATAAAGCAAACCAGGTAAGAATTAATAGATGTAGCATAAATCAATCAAGACATGAAGGCCAACAAATCTATGTCCCAAACACAACTGAATATTTTGCCTTGGTTTTAATGACATTTAGCACAGGAGAAAAAAGACAAAGAATTAAACGACTGAAACAGCAGTCACCCAATATGCACTGGGCCTGGACCAAAAAGCCATAGGGAGGCTGAATTATCCTCAGCCCAGGTTGTGAAAGAATGTAATTTTCTTAAATGAAACATAATGAAAACAGGGAAGGTAGAATCTGCTGAAAAATAACAAACACAAGGACCATGTGAGATAGAAAGAGAGATCTGAAAAACGATAATCCCATTGATCAAAATATTTAAATATACAAAAACAAAGAATAAAGATATGGAGAAAAACATAGCTAGGAAAAAAAGCCCAGCAGGGCATTTTCTGTAAAAATAGATCAATCAAGCAAAATTCTGTATTTTCTTGAAAATCTATTTTCTGCATAAAGGATATCATATAGTGCCATGAGAAATTATTATTTATGATGAAAAAGATAAGAGTAATTAGTAGAGGAGGAGTTACTATCAAAGGTGGTACAGAACTGGCCAAAAGACAGCATCAATAATGTGCAAAAACCAGAAGGCATCAAACTGAGGTTAGCATTAAAAACATTCCTGTCTGTATACTGGGATTCATGCCTTTTAACATTTTTAATGACCCTGACTCATAATATGATGTATAGGATGAAAGTTGGACTTTTTTTTCCCTACCTCACCTAAGGCAAAAGCAAGACCCCATTTGGAATGCAGGGTTCCATTCTGACCCCGATCAATGCAAATTCAAAGTGAAAGAGTCGCTCCCGTCCCTGAGATGGTCAGAAGGCTGGTAAGTTCATCACACAAAGTACTACCAAAAGAACCAGGCTGCTTTAGCTGACAAACATCAGCTGGGAAATGAAGGAATTGCTGCCTCAAAAATACATCAAGCGAGCAAACAAGGAAAGAAAGAATTCCTTAAGTGAAAAGCCAGCACTGACATTTGTGTAAGAGCAGTCTCTTTCCATTCTTATTTGTAGCCTTGAGAGCAGGGTAAATAACAAATACCCCACAACTGAAAACCTGACTGTGGGGAAATGTCTTCCCTGTACTCTCTCCTGGCACAGGAATAGTTCACAACCAGTGGGAACAGAAAAGGAAAGCACACTGATCAGCTCCAGGAAGCAAGCAGGCCTTGGCATTGTGGAGACAAACACCAGCTGTTGAGACAGCAGAGCAACACCGCCAGGGTGACACCCTCACCATCCATGTGTGGAAATCCACAGCTCTGCTTCAGAGCAATCATTCACGTTTGGGAACAAGGGTAGCTACGCAACCAGGAATACCCAGGCAATTTCCCAGTATGTACTTCCTGGATCTGCACTTGAATTTTGTGGAGGGCATCTCATGTTTTCTTCTCAGCGGCAGGTGTTGTTATATATATTTGGCAGCACTTGTTTTAGTTTACAGCAGCTAGGGCGTATGAAGCCACCAACTCCAGGGTAACAGGACACTGTCTAACACAGCTACTTCTGAAAAGTTTTCAGGAGATTGATACAGCTCCTTACTGTATTCTCAGCTTGGTTTTAGGCAGAAAATTTTGCAAAGTGCAAAGAGTACAATCCTAACATGATTAATGTCAAAACTTGCCACTTTCACACCTTCTGACCTCACTCCCCAGCATGTAACACCCAGGTGCTTCAGAGCTGCCCAGAGCCACACCCTGCCCCTCACAGGGCTGCATTTGCCATGCACAAGCTGCTCTTTCCTGGGATTTCTTTTGGTTCTCTTTTTGGGGTTTTTTTGTTTGTTTTTTTTTCCCGACAGTGATTTCCCCCACACCATACAGCTTCCCAAGAACCAGTAGCTCCTAAAAAACACATTTTCCACGGGAAAATGAGAACTCTAAAGCAGCACGGGTGCCGCTAACACCAACGGCGGGTGGCGGGGGCACAGGGACGAACACCGCCCACAGACACACACAACTTTTCCACCCGAAAATAGGAGCTTGTGGAGCGGCACGGCTGCCACAACACCAACGGGAGGGCTCAGTGCCCGGCTGCTGGAGGATGCCCACACAGAGGGGCTGGAGTGCCAGACGGAGCGCGGCCCCCGCTCGGCAGCAGCCCCCTAGAAGAAGCCCCGCGGCGGCAGCGCGGGGCGGCGGCCAGCAAAGCAAAGCCGGGCAGGAAGCGATGGCGGAAGAGTCACGCACGGCTTCTCCTGGCGGCCGCGGCCCGGCTGAGGCGGGCGGGGAGCGCGGCCCGGGCACTCACCGAGCACAGCTCCAGCTGCAG
>VZRN01001083.1:6083128-6147881 GCA_013397935.1 Dasyornis broadbenti | reverse complement strand
GTGCCCGCCCCGCCCCGCCCCGCCCCGCCCCGCGCTCGCCGCTATCGCGCTGCAGGGCTGAGAGGCCATGTCGGGCCGGCTCACAGCCCGCCTGTTGTCTTGCCGTCGAGCTCTCACTGCTCTGCACAGAGCCTCCTGCTCTCACAGAATCAATTAGGTTGGAAAAGTTCTCCGTGATTACCGTGTCCAAGCTATGGCCATACACCAACGTCTCAAGTAGACCATGGCACGTCCGGTCTTTCATTGAACACTTCCAGGGACTGTGGCTCTACCACAGTCGTGGGCTTCCTGTTCCAGTATTTAATCGCCATTTCTGTGTAGGAATTCTTTCTGATTTCCAACCTAAACCTCCCCTGGTGCAGTTTAAGAGTATGTTGTCTCATCCTGTTGCTAATCCTGTCTCTTATCCTTGCTCATCCCACAAGCTTCTCTGTTTCTCCCACCTTCCACTTCCTGACCGCTGTCTGGCTTGTCCTGGCACTCCCCACAGGGACTTGTGGAGCTGCTCTGGGTCTGCTGGGGTGTACCAAAACCCATAAATGGTAGATAAAATACAGTTTTCAGCCTCTGTCTCCTGAAGGCTGGACAGTGACAGTGATGGGTGATGGAGCACTGGTGTGAACTCACAAGTGTCCAGCATGGAGCAGGGAACCAGACAAGTCATGGGCGAGGACAGGGCTGCTTTGGGGCATCCAGGAGGAATGTGAAGCTCGGGATGTGTCAGATTCCTCCAGCTTTTTGATGTGTCGAAATCTTCCAGCTACTTGTGCCTCCTGCAGAAAGGTGCAGAGAGAGCCTTCTCTTCAGCAAAGGGGTCACAACCAAGTTTTATACTGCTCCAGGCTTGAATAGCTAAAAAGCACTGGACTTCCATGCTTGCTTTTTTTTTTTTTTTTTTGTTCTTTCTCTTCTTTGATGCAATTCACCTGCATCCTGTTGTCGGCGTCTGGGCCGTTTTGACTTGAGTATCCCTTTTTAATGTTCTCTGTGGGTGAGATACGGTGCACAGGGTGTATTCTGACTGGTGCCATCTTTGGACACTGCTCATATCTGAAACTGTCTGCTCATTCCTAGCCTTCTGCTTCCATTACAAACTCAAATTTATGTCCCCAATCTTCATCACCATTTTGATAATATCAAGGATATTCTCCAACATGTCTGCTGCTCAGTTGTTTTCAGAGTATTTACAATCACATACAACACCAAAATAGTCTGATTTTTTGTCTTGGCAACTGCAAGTTGTTTCATCCTCAGACCATGAGGGGATTTCAGGTTTTAAATATTCTTTCCAAGTTCACAAGTGCAGCTGTAGAGAGGACAGAAAATTTTAATTGCCTCCAAAAGAAAGCAGTGGCGCAAATGTATCCCTTGGCTTTCTTTATTTTAATTTTACAATTTCAAAGAAAAATCATGCTAAGTGATCTGGAAAGGAGCAGCATTCTCAAAATGCTTTGATTTCTCTCTTTTTTTTTTTTTTTTTAAGGAAACAGCAAAGAACATGATATGCCAGTGAAGACAAAAGCGATATCTATAGATGGATTAAAAATCACTACTAATAGTCGATACCAATCTTTTAAAATAAATAAAGGATTGGAAAGGCAGGCCTTGTTTTCGTTAATGGAACTTCTGTAACAGCTCTAAGGTGTGGGGGAGGTTTTTTTGTTTGTTTTTGTGTAGTTAGTTTTGGGTCTTTTTTTAGTGTGTGGATTGCTGGGGGGTTTTTTTGTCTTAGCAAAGGATTCTGTATTTAGGGCCTGGAAAAGACTCTGTAGACTTCTAGTACATATATTAAGGAGGGGTTGACTCTTTGATGAAATAATTTTCTAAGCATTATCAGTCTCAAGGTTATGAATAGCATTCCAGAGTTAATGAGAAGAAAATTCTCACAGATCCATAGCCTCAGATGGTAACGGTATTAAAATGGTTTATTGCTTATTTTCAGCTACCTTTCATATACATGCTTTTTGGAGGGATAAATAATGTGTTAAAGATTGTGAAGTATGAGATATTATGGTAAGTGTGGCCATATAAGAACAGAAGATAGATAAATGCTGAAATCAAAAATGGCATCATGTTTGTGATGAGAATTTAATATCCATGTGCAGTGCTCTGGAACAGAAGTACTTTATAGCCCTTGAAAAAGGCATTCAAGGCAGGACAGAAAGCTTCTCCAAAGTGATAAGGCAGTGATGAATTTCAGTGCTTTTCCCTGGCAAAGCCTCTGGTCTGCAGAGTTTCTGCCCCTTTGCCCTGCTGGGCCTTGGGAAGAAAGGCTGCTGCTGCAGTTCTTTCCTGTCCAGCCCTTTCTGCAGCAGTGCGAGACCCATCTGGACCTTCTCATTTCTGTTAAATGCATGATTCGCACTTGAATTTGCACTGCAGGTACAGTAATGCAGGAATCTGGGGGACATCGAGGGAAAACCCTGACTTTCAGTAAAAATCCATTGCTAATAAGCAAAAGCGATAATCAAAACAACAAAAAAAAGTGCACAAAAAAAAAGTCCTGGAATAGACCTGAGATTTCAACTGTGGCAAAGTTTCCCTGCTATGAAAGCACTTGAATTCCTTTGCTTTTACAGCAGTAAATCTTCTTGTAATGCTACTTATACTTAGTTCCATGTATTAAAAGACACTGAATGACCGTTCTGTATTGTTTGGTTTTTTTGGCAATCTCTTCCAGTTATGAGCTTCAGCTTTTTCTGTCGTCTGGGTCCTCCAGCATATCAGCTACAGAAGAACTGTGAGGTCATCAAAATACTCAGTTTTGCTCGTATTTCTACCACTACAAACTAGAAGTAGCTATCAAATAGTGAGGTTGCACTATTAGACAGAATTAGATCAGATCAGGCTGGAGCTCAGATTCAGCCTAACATCACTGAGTTTGCCGAAAGAGGTTCGCTTTCAGCCAAGAAGCCAGGAATGATTTTCTCCGTTTCTTAGGAAGCAGAACACTGGGTGCAAAGTGATGTTTCACAGTCATCCCAGCAATCAGAATGAAGGGAATAAAGGAACTTTCCACATTTTGCCACCCTCTACTGCAGTTCTTAGAAATGTTGTCAGAGCCTCTTTTTTGCCTACTCTGAGCCCCTAATTTTGCCCGAGCAGCCAGAGGAGACATCTCTGTTAATGCACGTCAAACCTGTTATTTAGATGTCATCATCAAGCATGACTGACTTACCATTAATAACTGAGGAGAATTTCAGGAAGGCATCTGCTCAAATAACAGCAATAAATTATGGGATATGGTAAGATTTCCACATTAGAAAGGCAAACAAACAAAACATTAAGACTCTTTTACTTTAGAGAGGAGAAAAACAAGATGTAATACAAAGGAGGTACATAAGGGATTGAATAATATGTAGAAATAAGTTCTTCTGTATGCCCATGCCTGTTTATCCTTTCAAAGGACACATACAGTGAGATTAAAAGACAACAAAATCAAAACTGATAGAAGAAAGTACTTCAGATAGTGGAACTTGCTGTCACAAGACACATCCTACAGTGTTCCAAGCAGAATTAGGGCACTCGGGGGACCCCACTGGAAAATACCCCCATGCATTAATTTTGATCTTCTGCCTCACTGTGAGGTTAAATGTGCAATCCACAAAAGTCAATCCCTGCGCTAAGAATTGTAGTGGAGGAAAACAGGCAGTAGAAGTTAGGGCTAAACAATCCCAGAACACTTGAGAGCAGAACTGGAAGAATTTTGTAATGTGAGAGATTCTAATAGGATCTAAGGGGACCAAAGTGAATTGCATTACTGCAGACAGTAATATTACAGGGAAGGTAGAGTGCTAGATTATTGATGAGGACAGAGGATGAAGATTACCTGAGGGTGTCAGCACACTCTTCACAAAATACATTTCCATCTAATCTTTCTACTTTAAAGCAGGAAAAAAGTTGCCCAGAAGTTAGCATTCATTAATATCTATTGCTTTCCAAAAAGGCCACAATGATTTTGTTGATCCTGTCTTATTGAGCATCTTGCTCTTTCCTGACGTGCTGAGACACAACTGGGAAGAGCTCTTGGCTTTCGTGATGAATCTACAAGTTGCTACAGGCAAAACGCCACCTGCACATGTTTTTATGGAGGTGAAGCAGTGACCTTTCTTCCCTGTGCCATCCCAGTCTGACCAGCGCCGATTGCAGAGCATTTTCACTGCACGTCTGGAGAAACTCAGAGCCTCTTTAACATTTCAGCCATGGCAGAGCAATTCCTCCATATTGCTGCTAAGTCAATACTCACTTTGGTGTGTGTGAGCATTAGTTTCACTCAGTCTTGATGTGTATCCTGCCTGCAACAAAAAAAATAGGCAAACTATCTAAAGACACTGAAGTTTTCTTAACATGTAAGCTGTTTTCCAGGTCTACTAAATTCTTTTTCGACTGGCTGCAGCTAAAGAAATCAAATCTGATTTGATTACAGCCACTAGAGGAATATTCCAGATCTTGAATTCAGTTGTAGTAATTGGAAACTTGTGTTGTAAAAGAATCATCTAAATTCATCTAAGAGATAACTTCTTTGAATACAGTCTTACGAATTCACAGATGGCACAAATTCAATCAGTCAAGACAGCGTTAGCTTTGTACCCCAGAAAGTTCCTAGTCTCTCCCTTACTTGGTTCAAAAGAGGTAACGTTTTCCTTTCTGCTTTACATTTAAAATAAATTGTCTTAGATGGAGACATTGCCTCAGCAAAGTTTTTGCCAGAAACAAAATTCTTCTAACCAAGTTATAAACCCCTGAAAATAGGACTTTATAATGGGACTGCTGATAGACCCTTAACAATAGCATTGTGAATGGCGCTGCTATAATTAATGATACTTCAGAAAGATTTATGGTCCTTAGAAAGAGATAAAACAGAAATATCATTGCTTCTTTTCCTCCCATCATTTTATCCTCTATGAAATTTTATGTGAAATAAGTCAAATGAAAAATGTAAGCTCTTAATCTTTTCCCAGAGTCCTGTCTTTCACTTGATGAACACTTTCACTGAATAAATTAGAGCTTTTTATTCCTTATGTATGTACAGCTTTGTATTTAAAAAGCAAAGAAAAGAACATTGTTGGCTTGGCAAAGCAACTCAAGACGACAGTCATGGAGGAAGCAGAAATGACTCTCTATTCATGTCTGTTCTTCTTCCATCCCAGAGACAACAACTCTCATCCTGCAGTAGTTCAGAGCAGCGTGGTGGTGTACAAAAGTGCACCCAGATTCTGTATTGGAGAATCTCTACCGATGGGAGCTCAGCTGCAATGACTCTGGCTGCAGCAGCAAGAGCCCAGTGGCCTGAGCAGAAAGCCAAAAGCTGTGGCTTGATTACAGCAGATAGTACCTTTGTGTTGGAAAACACAGAATACTATATGGATATTTAATTTAAGTGGGAAAGGCATAGCAAGAAGCAGTTGCTGGAGGCTGAAGCTAGAAAAAAAATGAATTAGATATTTGGCATTATATTGCAACAGAGAAAGGGAGTAACCACTGGAAGAGGCAATCAAAGGGAAAGTGAATTCTCCATTTTCTGACAATACCGAAGGAATATGAGGAACTGACTAAAGAAATACTTCTGTTGAAAGAAAATGTATTTTAGTCAAACAAAAAGAAGATTGACAACAGTGTTTAATGGCCCGTGATGTACAGGAGGCTGCCATGATGGTCTAACAGTATGTTCTGTGTGTGAACATTGTGACTCTAAAGCATTTTAACAAATAATGCTAAAGCCCTGCCTACTGAACTGAGATCAGGAGAGAGGGCTCTGAGCAATTTGCCTTGGAGCTCATGCACTGCAGCACCTGGCGCTGCCCAAGGAGATGCTGAGAGGTGGCAGGGAGTGCCACCTTCTGAGGCCCGGAGAGCGAAGGCACAGCGCGGCTCCGGGCTGGACAGAGGTGTCTTAACTGAGCTGCTTCTGAGCAGCAAGCGAGTGCCAGGCAGAGTCTGCAGGGGGAAAAGCCTCACCTGTGGGCAGCCAGGCTGAGGCAGCAGCTGAATAGGGGCTGAGAAGTCACAGATTTGGCACAGGCCACCTGGAAAGGCAGTTAAAGCTCAAAATCCATCACATCCAGACAGAGTCCAAAGCTCCGGCTTGTGTCAGCCTCACCCAGCTCAGATGGCATGAGCCGCTTGTTTCTCAAAAGCCTCTGCAGTGTGTCAGGAGTCTTGTCCCTCTGCCCATTAACATAGCAGTGTTTGGGCATTTTTCCTGTAATTTTGATTGACAACAGTAAAGTCACTAGAGAACCTCAAGGACTTTTTGGCTGGCTTGTTTTCCTGTTAAAAATTGTAGCTTCTTGTGTTAGAGAAAAAAATTGAAATGCTGGTTCAAAATAATGACTGAAGTTACAGTTTCTATTAGGAAGCTTTGAGATCTATGCTCAAATTCCCCATAAATTATAACATTGCTCCTTTAAAGTATCTACAATCCATCAAGAACACAGGGAGATTTTTAAATTTTTTTTTTCTTTTCTTTTTTTTTTTTTTTTTTTAATGACAAGAACTTTTGGTTTTCAGTGGAATTCACTTTGGAGGGCAGAACATTTTCTTTTTCATTGTAAGAAGATTTGTAAAGGGGCAGGATTGTGGCTATTATTAGAGTCCTTCCTAAAGAAAATCATCAAATCCTTTACAGCGCTAGGCAGATCTGGGCTAAAAAGTATAACAGGATGGTATAGAGCAGCCCAGATAGCGACAGAGAGAAAATGGAGCAGGAAGAAAGAAAAAAAAAAATGGAAACCCAAAAAGAAGAGCAGATGCCAATTAGAATTCTTGCAGACTGCAGCAAGGAGTGAGCATAAGAAGCTGTAGGAAAAGAAAGGGTAGAGTGGATTAGTGTTAATCAGAGACACGGGAAAGTAGGAAAGGTTTTAAATGAGCTTTTGGGTTAGCAGCTTGAAAGAGAATTCCAGATTCACCAGGTATAGGGGCAAAAATAAAATGCAGAATAGCAGAAGATACATCTGAATCCTGAGTAATTAACCTTTGAAGGTAATAAGACATTTTTTGGAAGTGGAAGCTTTTCTCCCTCTCTTTTTCTCTCTCCACCTCTGATTTCCTAGTGAAAGAGTGCATGTTGGATTAATAAGAAAGTGACTCCTACCTGATTTCTTTTTCACTGTCTTGATGGTATATACATACAGCACCTCGTTTTAGGAAAGTTAAGCACCAAGGAACTAGAACTTGCCCAGCGTCTGGAAATAAATTTGCCCAAACAGAGTGCAGATGAATTGCCTCCAGAGTTGGATGAGTTACACCAGTAGGAAGTCGGCACAATAAGGGACAGTGTTTGTATCACAGTCATGAGTGGCCTGAAGTTCTTGGGGTTCAAGATGAGTTCTGAAATCCACTAAAGACATTGCTGGCTTCAGTAAACATTAGAGCACAATGGCTGGAGTGTGGGGGTAGGGGCTCTCCTTGCAACTCTGAGATATGAAATATCCCTTAACATTTCTGTGCAGCCAGTTTAATTCCCTGTAAAATGAGGACAGTAACACCTAGTCACTAAAAAAGAAAAGGGGGAGTGGGGTTATAAAAAAACGGGGGAAAATGAGAACCTCCACCAATTATCTGTTCTTAGAGGCTGTGCAATGCTATAATTAACAATCCTATTTCTAGCTTTGGCTTTATCTGCAATTTAAGAAAGAATAGCTCTGTGTTTGTGTTTCTTTTACATATGAATAATCATTAAAGGTTAATGAGAAAACTAACACTATATGAAAAGGTTGTTTTCTCATTATTTAAACATTTTCACTTTAAAAACTCTATGTATTCCTAGAATATGATTAATTTATTATTTGCTAAACAATATCTTAACTAGTCCCTTTCTATTTTCTCATGTGGCATAATTTTAAGCAACTGCAATCAGTGCCCTTAGTTCCACTCATCAGTTCTGAATCTCTGTATCACTGAATTGCCAGCAGAACAAACTTCATCCAAACAAAGCACAGTCGTGTACAGCAAATCAGCCAGAGCTTCTGACATGGACTTTGTGCCAACTTGGTGCTGTGGTGTGCGCTTTACACTGCCTGCCAGAGGAGCAGAGGGTTCCAGATCCAGTGTCACGTTAGGTTAGCACAGAGAGTCAATGCCTAAGGTAGAATAAACCCTGCCAGCACCACGCTGAACCTTCCACTTTTTATTTTTTAATTTTTATTTAAACTGTCAGAGTGAGCATATATGAGATCAGTGCTTTACATCACTAGATCCAGCACTAAGAGCCTTAAAGTTGCAGTTTGGTCACACCCAAGCCTGCAGTAAATTTTACGCTGTGATAAAACACCATTGAATTCAAATGAAACCTAAAAATCATGTCTATTTTCAATGCATTGGAATATATTATGACGATGAAAGCAGTTCTTCTGGCATGGTAGAAGATGAACCCTACATTACAGCCTCAAACCAAGCCACCATGCTTGTGGTCATGTGGGGAAAAGATGAAGTCCCAGGGAACAGAAACCCAAAAGTTTGCTCAATTTCTCACTCCGCGCCACGGGTGCACGTGCCAGGTTTTCCAGTCGGACGTGACTCTCTTTTAATGACCAAAGTTACACATAAAACCCCCTCTGAAAACAGGGCTTCGTGACAGAAACGCCTACACAGCTGTAACAGCCACTTCTCAAATGTCTGCTGCTTACGAACCACAAGAATAATACAGCAAAATGTGCCGACTTTTGCAGTTTTCCCCTCTTTTGTTGAAACTAATGAGTCACGATTAGAGTAATGCTTTTCTGTGACTCTGAAACCATTTTGCTTAATGAGGTACTAAGTCTTTATAATTAGGCCCAGAAGGGAGCTTGGACGTGGCCCCTTAAGAGCAATAATTATTTTGGTTATTTATGGTAATAAAAAATTGAAAATAGGAATTCTTCCTCGGAATGCAACTATTTATTCTTTTACATATTGCCTAATAGGCAATTACCCTATTAAGGCAACGTTTTGTTGCTAAAGACATTAATTGAAATGTAAATTAAATGTAAATCAGCTAATTAAATTGATATGTAATGAACTTGTCATGCAGGCCTTTGAGATCAGATGCATTCTGCTAATAAACAAGTGTTTTACTGGTGCCATTGCTCACTGGAGTTAAGGTTGTTTAACGTGTTGTGTCGATAACACTCTCCCATCCCAAATTCAAAGGTTTGGATCATATTGTTAGAGCCCAGAGTGAAGCTGGAGCTGGGAGTTTCTGGATTTTTTCCATCCTATTATTTCTTGATGAACTTCGTTGCAAGGCAAGGTGTTAACCCTAATGGTAAGTACTGCACATCCCGTTGGGTTGTGATCCAAGCTCTGTCTGTTCCCTCTGCTCTCCAGAAATGACAAAACACTTTGTAAAACCTCTCCCCAAGACTGCTGCTGCCGTGTTAGGTGGCTTCTGGAGGGGTTAATGTTATTTCTCTCTCCACGAGCTATGGCCAGTTCAGCAGAGGTAATGAACCCTCACAGCAGTGGGAGGATAACTCTACACATTCCTGAAAGAGAAATAAAATGAGAAATGAAGCAATCAGAATTTGCTTGGTGATTATGTTGACAACGTACAAGGTAAACATCAAAGTCAATACGACAGGAGAATGAGCCAGAATAACCTTCTGTGCTGGCCATAACATACACGTAACCTTCAGCATCAAAGCGTGGGCTTGTGGCAAGCAGTAAATTAAAGGCAAAGAATAGGAAACTATCAGTTCTCCTATGAAATGATCAATTTTCCTGCAGCTGCAGTTTGAGCCAGACTGACTAGAGTTTCTGGCATGAATTCAGGTCCTGTATTGAAGGTATCTTGGAGGACAAAAGTCCCTCCCCTGCCAGATACATGGACAAAACTCACTGCCTCCAATTAAGCAACAGTAAGGCAAATGTCACACATTTTGCCTTTGAAAAAGCTCATGCACCTTATAGAACCCACTGCCCACTTCTGTTCAAATCATGCAGACATTCTGTGTGCACAGTCACAAAGCTCAAGCAAATGTAGCAAAAGGGGCTGTGGCAGCAAAAGAATTGAAAAACAGTTTGGAATTGGGGAAGTCCAGAAAGTTTTCCTGGATCCATCATGCTGTAGCTGCACCTGAGCATTAATGCTTAATTGTTCTGTCTGGAATAAATCGGATGCTGCATTTGTAACTTCTTCTACCCAGAGAACCTTCCACCCTGCAATCCTTCAGGGCCTGGGGATATTTAATAAACATGTCAACTACCACTCTTCTTTAGCTTGAATGCAGCATCTTGTTTTGTCCTGCTGAAGAACACTCCAGTTTGAAGTTTACAGAGCAATTAAAGACCCTCATGGGGCTCCTGATATTGTCAGCATATGTAGATTAGTAATTGTCAAGCTTCTCCCTAAGGCTGAAGAGCTCTTAGTCAAATTCCAGAGATCATCAAGTATTCAGATTTCAGTGGGCTTTGTCATACACAACATAGTGGCATAATTAAACTGCAATGTTTCTTTTCTAATAAACTTTTGGATCTTTATAGGTTTCTATTATTTTTTTTAATTAGGTATGATCACAAAATAAAAAACATCAATCTAAAGCTGCGACTTTGCTGCTTCTGCAAAGACACTCTGGGAGCAGCTTTCTTTTCTGAAATGTTGGGGTTTGGGAACCACACTTACTGCCATGACTTGCAAAGGCCTGATGGAGCACAAACCCCGGCAGACTGAAAGTACAGCTCCTCCTCTGAATTCTTTCCTGTCGACACGTGAGCACAGGCCATGACGCTGCCATCTTGAACCGTGTCTTCACTGACCTGGTGGCTTGGATTCCAGCTCAAATTTTAGTCTATTCTGAACTAGTTTTGATGTCTGTGAACATTGACATAGATAGAAATTATATTAAAAAAAAATGAAAAAAAAACTTTAGAGGCCAGAGAAGGGAATTAGTGTAAGGATCCTCCCAACCCAAGACGATGCTGTAGTGACTGCCTCCAACATTCCCCATTGTTTGAGCCCTTTGCCTGCCATGCTGGGCAATCAAATACTCACCTGAATTTCATATTCATTTGCCTGCGTGTTGGACAGGAATTTTGCGGACTTGCTTTGCATCTTGCATGGCCCAACCCTTGGAGATCAAATAACTGCTCTAATAAAGTAACACGGAGTAACAAGAGCAACTGGATGAAGCTTTCCTGCATTAAGACTGGCCTGTGCATGTTCTGCCAGCTGGATCCTCTGCTGTGTTCTCAAAACCATTGGATTGTGGTCCCAGGGCTTGGAAGGGTCACAGTGTTGGTCACTGGCCTGCATCCATCATTTGAGTCCCACTCCATTGAGCTGTGTCTGTTTGTGGACAAAGCCTGTGGCAAGGAGGAAGTTGTTACAAACCTCTCTGATGTTTTTGACCTACAAACTGAGATTTTAAAGCCGCATTTGGGATCTGAAAGTTTAATTCCTGGCAAAATGAAAAAGAATTGGACTTGGAAATTGTGAAGGCAGCTTTAATAATCTTCATTACAGCATGTTACATAAAGAGCTAAGTTCCTGCTCATGAGGAGTAGATCTTAATTTCTGTGCTGTTCACATCTCCTAGATGTAGCAGAGGACAAATGGGTCGTGCTTGGAAGTTGACAAGAAATCTTTTATTAACCCCAGACTGCCCAAGCACATACAGGTGTGTTCTTGCCCAGACTCAGCCATATATGCCCAAATGAGCAACATTCTTCTCCTCTCAGGCTGGTCAAGTGAGGAGGAAATCCTATTAGTGTGTCCAGGAGGAAACTCTTTATTACCTCCATTAGTGCACTTCCATGGCGCTTCTTCCTCTGTAAATCCCATCTTATTGTCGCAACTTACCTACAGTGCTGAATACAGGCAGCTCTGAAGGCTGAAAAGACAGCTGAAGTATCCTTTTCCCAACACAAGGATAACCTGAAGCCAGCGGGTAATTTCAGAGTGGTTTTCTGCGGTCTCAAGCTGACTTCGAAGCAAAGCCGGATTATTTTGCCTCCAAATCTTTCAAGCCTCCATGTCCCCATGCCCCTTTGTGGACTAAATCGTCATTTCATGAAAATCACTTAAATTCTTCGCACTGTTGAGTAACACCCACTGGTGAAGTGGCTCTTCTGCACTTAGTCCACTGCATATGGCAGAATATGGTGCTGCTTTCTTTTCAGAGGCCTGTTTTTGTGCTAGGCTATGGAAACTGGATCCAAGCAGCACAAAGAAAGCTGGACCTTAAATAATAGCCCAGGAGGAGACCTCAAGAGTCCCAATAAAAAGAAAATCAAAAACTTGCCTCACATTCTTCCTATGATGATACATCTCAAAATTATTAATTTTTCTTGTCCTATATCATATCTTGGGCCAAGAGGCTTTTCCCAAGTGAATTGTAACGTGGCCTTTGGTTCAGCGAGTTCAGCTGAAGCGTGGCTATCTGGAAAAGGGAATGTTATCTGTAATAAAGTAACTCCTTCAAATTTACTTTCTTGATCTTGTACTTTGGTTGGGCTGCCGGAGTCTTATTTCCTGGGAAAGTATGTGTCACCTAGGGCCCTAATTTTAAAGGACTTTAAGTTTTTAGGGGCTGGATGGCGTCATCTGCTTGCATGGATTTTGTCAATGTATTCCTGCGAGTGAGCCAGCCTGAGCTGTGTGCTAATTTCCCATTTCCTCTTTGGTTGATGACAGTCCCTGGCTCAGCGAGATTTCACTTTGCTCAATGGACTCTTCTTTCCCTGCTCTCCCTGAGATATATTTTCTAAGCACCAATTTCACTCCAAAATTAAAGATGAAATTTAAAGATTAGGGACTGCAGGGTTGTTTTTTTTTTTTTTCCCAAAGGCATTTCAATGTCTCATACTCATTGATTGAGTTAGGTATCTAAATCATCCAGAGCAATCTGGCCCCCATCCCAAATTAGGTGATGTAAAAGGCCAATTTGCCTTTTAAAAGCTCTCCAATTTAATCTCCTGCTGTGCGATTAGTGCCACGCGTAATAAACACATTGTGAGCGGCCCCGCTGAGGGCAGGTGTGGGTGAGGTAATGGATCCCACAGACTGCCTGGACTAGAAATGCCAGAAATACCAAACACGGCGTGTACCAGTCTTGGTCCCAGTCAATTCTAATTACCTGAGTGGACTGACTCCAAATTCAGATGTGCCGTGGTGTAACTGAGGTCAGGCTACAGTATATGATTCTTATCTTAATGCCACTGTAGTGCTGGAGAAGTCAAACTGAGCATCGTCCAAGGAGAAGAGGTCACAGCTCTGTTAATTTTTCTCCACGCCTTGAACAAAGGGGTGAAGATGGTGTCTCTGCTGAAGAGCGTTCTGATGCACTGTGTATTTAAGACAAAAAACAAGGAAGAAGGGAGGAACCATTCCTGCAACCATTAACTGAGCCTTCCTGAGCTTTGCCTGAAATCTTGGAGCACTTGGTCTGCCAATCCTTTGAACTACTTCTACACCAGAGCCAGAGGCCAGGAGGGCAGCATTGCCCCTCCAGGCAGGGGTAGTTTCCAGTTCTGACCATTAAGAAAAGCCAGCTTTTTCTACCAAATAACGTATTCAGAAGACATTAAACCCCATGTTCATTTGTAGGCATTCCTGCTGTTGGAGAAATTGCTGACTCAGTGGGGCACAAGGCTGAACTTCCATTTCCACTTGCTTGCCACTTTCCCACTTGAACAGCTGTAAAGCACCTCCAAAAAGGAATGTTCACTGCATGCCAGCCATTGCATTTTATTCCCTGTTTTCCATTAGTTTTAATAACTGTATTAGGTAGGGAGAGTAGAAATCTGGGTTCAGAACTGGTTTTATTTGGACTCAGCTCACTGTTCTGCTGACTGCTATGAGGTGTTATTATCTGCACCCATTTCCAGTGTAACTTCCCAGGAGCCCACACGAGACAATATTTTGTTCCTTCTCCGAAAGCAATAAGCAAAGTCATTGCTCAGACCAGAGTGTGATCCCAATCCATAGCCATCCTGCGCATTTGATTCCAGATATCTCTGAAGTGTTAACTGCTGAAAGCAGAAACATGAAACCCCGCCACAGAGAGAGCTGATTAGAATTCAGCCCACTGTGTCACCCGTAAATAGGAAATAAAGAATACAAGGCTGTGATTAATTGTCCATAAATGGCCATTGCCTGCTTCCTCTGCTCCATACAAACACAGTCCACGTATGCATTCCCCTCACCAAAGGAGTACCAAGATCGTTCTTATTTGTTAGGACCTGGGATTTAAGCAAGTACCCCCTTTAAAGGGGAGCGTGGTTCTTGGGTGTCTGTAGAAATGCACATACAATCTGCTCTTCTGACTTTCACTATCCATGAAAGAAATCAGTTTGTGGGGTTTTTTAGAGGTGTACTTGCCTATAGATCAAAATACATTGAGAAGCAAAATCACAGCAATGTCAGCTTTAGTACAGGAATTTTTATGATATTACAAACATCAGTCTCTAAGGATTGGCAATAATTGTCCTATTAAGTAAGAATATTTCGGTTGTTATGTGTTGCATCTTGGCCAAATCTAATACCAGGACAGTGGGGAAAAAAAAATAAAAATATCATGTGATGCGCAGAATGCTGATCTGTAGCTTGAAGCACTGGTGGATAACGCCTGTTTTTACCCGTTGTGGATACCGTTCCATTAGAGCACCAGCTTGCCTGCTTGCGGTTCAGCTGAGCTCGGTGGAGCAGTGCTGCCTGTGCCACTGCTCCCTGGCAAAATACAGAAACATCTTTGCTTTGCTGGGATTTGCAGGCCAAGGGCTGCATCTGTGAACAGAGTGCTTCATCCAGCGCCTTCAGCCTGTGCTGTCACTGGCTGCTTGGTACACCAGGCATATCTCTGGAAATGCCACTTGCACGGGTGCTGCAGTGGCAGTGCTGGTCTGGGAAGGGGAAGTGACACGTAGGAGATTTGGTTCGTGTGCCCCCACTTTCCTGAATGTCTCTAAGCAAATCCCTTGGTTTCTGACTGCTCCAGTTGCCCCAGCTGTTCAACAGGGATGGTGAACTACAACCCTCATTAAAGGCACTGCAGATCAAGGGGGAAAAATGCAGCACAAGAGCTAAATATTGATGGTATTACACTGCAAGATGGCCAATAAAACTGTCAAAATCATGTATAAGAAACAGGAAACAGAATCACAGAATGGATGGTGTTGGAAAGGGTCTTGAGATCATCTTGTCCATTCCCTCTGCGCAGGCTGTTACCTACAGGGAGTTGCCCAGGGCTATGTCTAGCTGGGTTTTGAATATCTGTGGGGATGGAGACTCCACAGCCCCTTGGGGCACCCTGCTCCAATATTTGACCACCCTTGTATTAAAAGGTATTTTTTTGTGTTCAGGTGGAATTTCAAATATTCATTTCAGATTGTGCCCGCTGCCTCTCGTGCACCGTGTGGTCCCCACACCCCCCTGAGGAACCAGTGAGACCCAGACAGGGGCTCCGTGTGACCAGATGTGATCTGAATTTGTCCGCTCACCTTTGAAATCCCAGTGTTCATTCTTTTTTTCCCCTCTTTTCCTCAACTGGCTGCTTTTGCTTGGAGACCAGTGCCAGCTTGTTGAACCGGTGCGTTAACAGCCTCACATCTCCTGAAGATGCTCTGGCACCATCCAAGAGCCCCACACTCCTAGGAAGTTAGCAGAGATTGCCCAGCAATAGGGAGCCTTTCCCGGGTGAGCCTATTGTAAAGCAGTGATTACCACCACCACAAGGTTTCTCTTCCAGGAGAAAAAAAAAAAAAAAACAACCCTCTTGCCGAAAGATGTTATCATGCATAATTCAGGGAAGAAATCCATACTGCATTTAAAAGATTACATCTTATCATCCAGGGTACTTATTAGCTTGATGATTTAAAAGCAGATGGGGATAGAGCCTTTCCTGCTATTCCGCAGTAGCGTCAGTGCAGTGTGCTGATGAGTGATGGCCTCGTGGCTTGGTGTGTGACTGAACTGCTTTTCTGATGCCAGAACTGGTCCAGAAGGGGGTGGGAAGGTTCCTCATTCATGGTGAGCAGCCCTGGCTCTGTCTGTGTTTCACCAGACCACGATCCATGGTTATCCAGGGACCCCTTCTTCTTCCTGCTGGTTTTGGTTAAGTTTGTGGCAGGCTATAACAAGGGGTTTAGTGGTGTTTAGCTCCCCTGGTTAATGTGCTGTCCAGGAGCACGCAGCACTCCCATCTTCCCAAGAGCAGGAGAAAATGCTTTGGGACAGCCAAGGGCAGGCATTTGGGTACTGAAATAGTGAGGAGGTTGGAACAAAATTCAGGCAGATTTACCCTGGACAGCCCTAGTTGTTGTGATGGCCCTTACTGATTTCCAAATGCATGTTGCCCTTCCCAGAATGTGCCCTCCTTTTGAGCTGGCATGTCCCATGCTGCATGGAACCTCGCTCACAACAGGGCTGGGTTTCCACCTCTGTGCCCACACTGTGCAGACTGTCACCATTTTTCTAAATCAAGAAGAACCTGCTTGTTTAAAAATCCAGCCCACACATGGGCTGTTCTAAATCCAAATATAGATTTGCAATATAGAGTTTAAATTGTTTTCAAATGGCATTGCACCAGGGAATAGGTTCATTCAAATACCAGGTGCTCCAGGTTGAAGGGAGAACTTGGTTACGACCATTATTTTTGCACCATCATTCTGTTCCTATTATGCCTTGTGCCTCCCCTGCATCAGGAGGCAGGACATGGCAAAACTGGCCATTCATGGCAAAACTACTCCAGGTCACCATCTTGGGACCTATCTGCAACACCTAAATGAGGTAGCTTTGTTTTTTAGCTTTTCGGGCTTATTCTGGGCTACATGCGTATAATAAAAGTGAAATTGTGATGAAGATGAGCAAGGATGCTTAGGAAATCTTGATTTTTTTCAAATCAAATATATCCTGGGCAAGCAAGATTAACCCCAAAAGGTGGCACGTGCACTGATTGTAGCAAGTGGAATGGGGGTTTCTAGGATCTTTCTGTGTGTGGCTTTCCACACAAGCTCTCATCTCACAGATTTCCCAATTGTCTCATGGCCACAGAACTAACTGATAACCTGGGGACTCTGATGTTTACAGCCATTTCAGGCAGAAATCCTCAGATGAATGGTTTGGGAATGACTGAATGACAGCTCAGTTCAGGAACAGGGTGTACTGAACATGGAGTGTGAGAGTGACTAAAGAGGAAGTATTTTGCAAAAATCCTTCTCCCCTGTTTCAAGGTTGAGAGGTGTGAAATGTCTGCATTTAACTGCCATTATTAATTACTGTTTGCTCTCTGCCAATGCTGCCTTGGGAGCATCTGTGATGATTTAGCCGAGAACCCATGGCCATCACTCAACTGGCTCCTGTGACTCAGCCATGGAGCCTCATTCACTTCCCTCACTGCCTCCCTGACCCATTTCCGTCCTGCTCAGCTCACTTCATCTGCCTGAGTCTTGGGCCACCGTGTGAGAAATGGGTGTTTCCTCACATGGGAAAAAACATATATAAAGCAACATTAGTATGAGGCAGAAATCATGGGGGTTTGGATAGTAGAAATGAATCACAGAGATGAATATTCCTCACCTTATCCTAAATCTTGCAATATTTGATCCATGGAAGAGCTAAAAGTTGTTGACAAGATTTCCAGGGTAAAGTCCTGGCTTTATTAAAAATAGCAAAATGCTTCTTCACCTAAAAAGACCAAAGGTTCAGCCCCTCGAGGCTGAATCACAAGCTCTGTGAGACCCATGTTCCCATGCTAAAAAAGGGAGAAAAGGGGGGACTCAAGACTCCCATGCTGAAGAGCACCACTAAGCTCTAACCAGTTTCCTGAGCTAAACTGTGCTTCTCTGCCTTTTTTCTCCCCTCTTCTTCCTACTTCTTAAGTCAAGCCTCCTCAGACATACTTCGTGTTTTCCACTTGGTGACTCAGCATCAGCTGCTCAAACTCTTTGGGAGCGTGACAGGGCTGTGACCGACTGAGAAGGAAAAGAAATCTGCCTTAGGGGACACAGAAATGATTAAGTGCTAAGTACAACATGAATTTGCCAGAAAACAACATCCCCACCAAGAGCCTGCTGTCTCCCTGCAGGGCTGTGCTCAGCCTGCAGACTTGCGAACACCAACGAGCAGATTTAGCGCTCATGGCATCTCTGGAAGGGGCATCACACAACAAGGATAATGCTCGGGGCCTAAAATAATCACACCTCGAGAAATTTACTCAGCCAGCCTTAAAATGGGCCCTAAATGCTGTAGAACAATCCTCATCAATCTTAGCTGTATGTACGTGGAGCACCCCCAAACATTTGCCCACCTTCACTGAGCACCAAAGGAAAAAGAGTACAAACCCTCTGCATTTGTTCAGGCTGCTTTGGTTCAAAGTATCAGGGGTAACAACCCTAAATGTGCAGAATGAACGGGGGACTCTCTATACTCAGGATAATTTTGTGTATGTAACAGGAAATCACAGTAGGATATTGACTCCCTTATGGCTGTGAGAAAAATTTTGTCCCCAATTGTAAAACTTGCTCTGATACTTTTTTCTTCCAAACGCTAGCTGGTAATAAAATTTTCCTTCAGATATCCAGGCTATTGGTAGTGCAGTTTGAACTGGCTGGTTTCTGTTCCCTCTGCTTCCAGAGAGCAAATTTCAAACCTTACTAGAAAAGCAGCATTTTTATACTTCATTTTTATACTTAAAACATTTTCGATGATAAAGAACTTTTTTGATTAAAGACTTAATGAAAAAGTTCTTTTATATCCATATCCATATCCATCAATACTGATGCTCTCAGTCTCCCCTGTGTTCCTTCCACAGGAGGATTCAAACCCCTCCAGACTCACTCAAAAGCATCTTGTCCTTCCATGTGTGCTGGTCTGCCATGGAGAGGTGCATGAGATGTGAAATAAATCACACCTCCCCATACTGACCAGCCGTGACCGCCCCCGACAGCCATGCTGCTGCAGTGCATCCACATCAGCTGCCCTTGGATCTCGGCTCGGAGCTACCAGATGGGGAGGAACATGAGTAATGAGAGGGGCTCCTCCATGGCCAGGCAGAACCGCAGGAGATCACTGACCTGTCCTGAAATCCCCTCTCATCCCACAAACCCCGAGTCCATGGCGCACTCACCTCCAGAGAAGGGACCGGACGATGGTGGGTCACTCTGCTGGCTCTGGGTGTGGCTGTCCGTGCCTGGAGGTGACCTGGCTGCAATCACAGGGCGACGTGGAGGCACTGGCCAGGCTGTGGCCATCTCCCCCTGAGCCGAGTGTGCGCTGCCCAGGCCGCGGTGGCTCCATCTGGACACAGCTTCTCGGAGCCCTGGGATTGCAGGGAGCCAGGGAACTTGCTCTTTGCTGTTAAACTGTGGTTATAGATCACTGAATACTGATACTAAAGTGCAGGGAAAACCTCCATCAACTCTTGCAAAGTGCTTTGAAATCTTTTTTCTGCACAAGGACAGAGAGGCTTTTAAGGGGACAGAAATCATCTCCTTTGCTAGCCATGCCAAATGTTTTCAGCAACCTCCAGTAGAAAAGGAAACGCCGTGAGCTCTGCTTATGGATCATTCCCATCCAGCACCATGCCTCTGGCTGCTGAGGAACCTGGTTTAACTTATTTTTATGTGAAAAGTAAGAGGTAGATGGACACAAACACACACACATAAATATATAGAGCACAGACACATACACACACATAATCTAGGAGACAAAGAGAGAATCTGTACCTGCATTTGCGATATCGTCCTGCACCAGGTAAGGAAAGCATCTTTTTCCTTTCAAGCGGGTGCTGTACCTACATTGTTTCCTCGCAGTCTATCTTTAGATTATAGCAGTTCACAAGGTTTTTTCAGCAGATGTGTTATTCAATTACTTCAGGGCTTTTCCATTTGTAATATTGCGAAGCAATGATAGCCAGCAGACTTCACCTGTCTTTTAGAGATAGCCAGCCTGGTAATTTTAACTCTGCCCATTTTATCCACACCAGTAAATCTCATAACATGGTTATAGAGAGATTCCAATTTTTGTAGAACCTTCTCCTGGGAATTCCTGTATACAATATTGCCATAGTCTGTAATGGACATAACCTGTGATTGGATTAATGTTTCCCTAGTGAAGAAGTCAAAGCATTTCATGTTCCTATAACTGGTTTGCAGCTCTGCAGTAAAGGTCTTTGGTGTGGCAGAGAAAATAATTGCAAACTCAGCCCCAATCAGAATATATAATCCCCTCACAGCGAGGGTCTAATTCGGTGCAGTTAGACTGCCCGTGCAGGGGTTTGTAGTGGGATTTTCTTGTCAGGAGAGCAGAATGCATAGAAAACAAGTTAATTTCAGCATTTTAATATTCATCACCCAGGCCTGTACAAAGGGAGGTAAATATATTGATACTGCTCCAAGGGAGGGCCCTGCAGCTCCCCAAGCAGAGAATGTGAATAAGCAGGGTGGGCATTGCAATGGGGCACTGGTCTCCTCACAAGAAAAGCCCTCCACCTGTGTTCAGATAAACGTTACTTTGTTCGTAAGAGTAAATACCATTCTGTCCAGTTAAATGCCTAGTTTTGGACCCATATTGGCTTCTGAACCTGTCAGAATTCCTGGTGTTACCCTACCTTGGACCTGGCACAGGTGACTGGTAAAGAATTACTGTTGGGAGTACAGCGTACATTACTCACCTCTGAGACACAGATCGTCTCCAGGAAGAAAAGGCTCATGGCAGGCCAGGAGTAGGCTCTGAAGCTGGATCTGCCTGCTCAGGTGGAGGAGGAGAACTTACATGCTTATGTGGGAGGAAAGGAAACTAGAAGCTGGAAATAAAAGGTCTCCTATTTTCAGCTCCCATGCTAGACTCCTCCCAAAAATGAGATGTGTAAACCCTCAGGCAAACTAACAGAGATCCCTCAGTGAAAGGCTCAGGCTCCCATCCCCAGCTGGTCAGGGGCAGCTTTCAAGAAACCCAGTTTATTGGAGAACCCTGAAAGCAGCCATGGTTCTCTGAAAAAAGCAGTAAAGAGTCAGCTCTACCTGTGGGGTTCAGGGGAGATGTGACTGGGATATCAGCATGGAAAAACTGGGCAGTGGCAACTGTGGCTCGGCCAGAAGGCGCCAGACACAAGCTGAAAGAGGAATGAAATGGGAGGCAAGAGCAAAGAGTTTGAGCGTGACATTCTGGAACGAGGATGGGGAGGATGGGTTCCAGGACAGGCGTGCTGCCCAGCTGAAGAGCAAGGCAGATGCTCTTGGCAGATCACCTTATGTTTGGATGTTACGGCATTGCTAGGCAGGTGGAGAGGATGGGACGAAGGTTAACACCATGGGAGTTGACAAATGGGATGTCATCATTTCCCATATGGGTAACTGTCTCCAATCTGTGCTTTCTGTGCGACTGAGAGGTTGGGATATCTCAGCAGAAAGGAAGCATCTCTGGCAGAGATGAGCAATCTACACTAGGTGTGTACTAAGACCTATAAATTTCAGGCTGTGGGGCAGATACCTGTGCACAAGACATGTGAGACGTGGAGACAGTGATTTTCAGAAAAATCCAGTTATTAAATCTAAATTTAAAAGACTGAATTGTACAAGTCTGAGAGAGGGAGCCTCTGGCAGCCGATAGCAAGGCAGCACAAGGGCCTCCTAGAATCCACCTGTCTTGGGTTTGAAGTGAGCTGGGAGCCTGTGAGGAGGAAGGAATGAAAATGAAACAACACACTCATTCCACAGCTGCTTTTATCACTTTATTCATATTTCTAGAGTAGGCTTTTTAGAGGCTAAGCAAATATTGAAACTCTCTCATTATATATATATATGTATGTATGCATATATAGAAACATTCAAAAATAAATAACAAGGAATTCTGCAAGTGCAACGAATACGTGAAAGAACATTTTAACTCCGGTAAACCAACTTTGAAAGTCTTCCACTAAAACCCTATAAAACCCAATGATAGTCATAAATTAGCACTAGATGAATTCAAAGGAGAACTTATCCCCCATCTGCATAGCTTCTAATCCATATCTCCAAGAGGTCATTTTAATTATCACACTGTCACTGCTATTCATTACTCTGCTTTTGGAGACAGAGAGCCAGCACTCTGCCTTTTGGATGCCTTGGAATTCATCATATGAAGGCATTTTATTCTCCCTAAAAATGTACACAGTTTAACCCTCTCACCTTGAAATACTGATGATAACAGGTCTGCTTGGTGTTTTAAATCATTTTCCTTCCAGTGGGATACCTCCTTCTTGCTTTCAAGCGAATTCCCCTTGTCAGAGAGCAACTAGCTAAGGAAAGCCCAGCTAATGGTTGGCTAATACACAGATACATTCAGCTCAAGTTTTGGCAGATCCTGAGTAGCTTGTCCTTCTTTAGGGGCATGCAAAGCCAAGCTTTTGTCCTTATTCATACCTGCTCACTCTTTCTGGCTGCAGTAGTACAAACTGGATGGAAACCACATGCCAGTGGCTCCCAGGAGATCCACTGGGATGTGGCTCCAGATGTGCGGGTGAGGTCCTGAGACACAGCATGCAGAGCTCAGCCTTGACCCTGCTTGCTCAGTGTTCACTGGTATGGAAAGGAGCTCAAGGACCTCACAGAGACCTCCCTTGTATCCGCTGAGATTGTTAAAGCAGAAGGAAGTATGAATGCAAGCCAATCTGCTTTCAGCTTTTCCCAGAACCACACCTTGGTTCAGCATTGCTTAGGCCTCTCAGCCAGGTCGTTACTACTGAAGAATCAGGGAGTACCTTCACCAGGGACAGTACATTCAAGTCACCTCAAAGGTGACGTATTTTGGCCTGCAGTTCTCAGCATTTCTCGTACCTTTCCATTTTTCCCCAGGATGAATTCTCTTCACACACAGGCCAGTGTGAGGACCCAGCTGAGCCTGACTGTTCCTAGATCATGGCATTCCTGTCCTGGGAAAGAGGAGAGGAACAACCAACCCAGCTCTTTTACTAGAGAGCAGTACCTGGGGCTGGTACTTCTTCAGGCCCCCCCCACACCAAGAGGAGCTCATTCAGTCATATTTTTTTCACCCTCAATCTTGGTTCATGCTTTCCCTCTCTTACCTGCTGGGTCTTGGCACTTTCTCTGCCTCAAGCCACCATTCCAACCCAGCTCCTGGCAGAAGACAGTGAAGAGCAGCTGCTTCCCAAGGCTTCAGATGGGTTGAAAAGAGGCAGTTCCAAGTGTAGTCTCCCTTCTCATCCCCTGGGAAACACTCGGACTCCACTGAGGATCACCTTCTTTTTGTCTCCAGTTTGAGAATCAAGGTCAGATGTTTCAGACAGTCACACACTGCAGGAGACAAGACTGCCTAGTGACAATGTCTTTGAGCAGAGATTTCACATGCTGTCCATGTAATGGGGAGGTTCTGAGGTTTTCCTTGGGGTTTCTTACAGTGGTTTGTTCACCCCTTTCAGCACTGCTCCTCACTCACACTGCCTCAGTCATACATCTGTTGGGAAGCCTGGTCTTTCTAGACCCCAGAGTTTTTGATGGAGGGCCACTGTCCCTGCCTGTTGGACAGGTCTTGCAGCAAGTTTCATGCCTGCAGCCTGACAATCACATTTCTCATATGACCCCTCTCCTCGACTGATCTGATAGAAAAGCGAAAGACCCAGCCATGCAGCGGATGATAAACTGCACACTGAGGAGCACCTGCCTGGCTCCCAGAAGCCATTTATCAGGCTCTCTTAATGCAAGCTAACAGGACTAGCACATGCAGTAGGCATAAAGGCTTCTGAGCCTGACACTAAAAGGGGAGACATCACATGGTGCAGCAGAGGAGCCAGGACTCCCTTGTTAGCTCGTTGTATGGATTACCCCTTTAAAGAGAGAGAAGGGGACTGGGGGACGAAGGAGTAGCTTTCTTATTTTAACAAATAGCTTTTCAGCCACCGCAAATGATTTCTGCAAATCTATCAGTTCACTCTTTTTTTTCCCCCACAGATAGGAAGAAAAAAAAAAAAAAAAGCCCTGAAATTGATTCACCATCTATAAATAAAAAAGAATCAATAGTAAAATTTCTAGCTAATTTCCCTCTCCCTCTTTGCTCCTTGGACTATTTGTTATCTTAGAAATACTTGTCTGGGAAAAAAAAGAGAAACATCATCGATTCCTGGCTGCGACGTGCTTCTCCGCCTTGCCCTACAGCTCTCCTCTGCTCTCATCGCATGGACAGAGACGGCTCCTTCAGATGCACCTGGCTCCTCTTCTCGGGTTTGCCTCCGGTGTGGCTGTTCCCTGGGCCCCGCTGGGCAGCGCATTTGTAGTGTGGCACTTTGTCCTTCCTGCCAAAGGGAGAGAGAGAGGACAGGTGTTGTCAGACACTGGTGTTGCAGCAGCAGGTCAGCGAGTGTGGGGTGCGCTCTGCGGAGAAGCCGTGTGTGAAGGCTCGCAGCGAAGTGCATCTGTAAGGAAGGCTTTGGCAGCTCGAGACAAATTAGAGGTGGTTAAAGACCAGCTGGTCCTGTCCTTCTCTGGCCAGAGCAGGGTTAGTCCTTCCAGGAGGCTTCAAGGGCTTTGTGCTAGCTCTGAGCTCTCCAAGAGAAGGGTCCTGTTACTTCCCTTTGGGTGAGGCACTTCCCTCTGTTTTCTCCTACCGAGGACACCTGAAATGTTTCCCTTCATTTCTGCTCATGAACAGCCCTCTTCTCACTGTGAATATTTCCTTCTGGGGCATGTACCATTCACAGGATGGCTGGGTTCACACATCTGCGCACAGCTGGATCGCCCCCACTGCCAGGGGTGGTCACAGCTGGGTCAGAGTCTTTGGGCACAGACTCTGATTGTGTGGCCAGAGAACACCCAGCACCCCACACATGATGCCAGCACTTCCAGCATCCAGACCAGTGCCTTCAAAGAGCCCACAAAGAGCTGATACTGCTATTTCCCTATGCCTGTAACTCCAGTAGTCTAACTCAATTATCTCGCCATCATGCCAAACTTCAGTTGTCACCATAGTTTGGAGCGTGGCATTTCCAGGGCCCCTTTCAGGCTGCAGCCCCAGCAGAGCTGTGGGAGTTTCATAACTGGCCTCCAAAGGAGCAGGGTTATGCTAAACACAAAGTACTTTTTGCAGTGATGCCCCAGGAGTTCACAGGGTAAGAACGGAGCTCTTCACTACCCAGCAGCCCAGAACCAGCTCCCCAGCTTCCCACAGCTTATCTGGTGGAAAGACTTGCTTTGTAACACTTCAGCTCCTGATAAGGACCTGAGTAAGTCTCACTGCTTGTTTCCCAGACAAAGCATTCCTCTGTGTGTGTATTTACAGTGTGCATGATGAATTTTTGCTACTTTAAGGAAAAGTAAATCTCTGTTATCAGTTAATTCTGTAACATTTTCATTCTATTTACTTAAAAAGGCTCTTTGCTTAGAGGTCTTAATTAAAATCCTCCATCTCACAGCCCAGCACTCTAGCTGTCTTTCCTCCCTCCAGGTCCTGACACAATGGTCACAGCAAGATGGGCACAAGTGACTGGACAGCCTCAGCCCTGGTCTGTCTGTCTGGGCAGAGCCAGGCCTGGGGAAGAAGGGTCACAACTCACACCATTGTGTCCAGAGGCCTTGCTTTGATGAGAGGCTGAATGGCAAACGGTGACCTGAATGGCAGAGTGTGCGTCCTGCAGCACCGTCTCTCCTTCAGGGAGGCTCAGCCAGCACTGGGCTATCCCAGATCAGGGACCTTCCCTTCACAGCCCCTGTCAGCACTGCTGGCTCTCACTGGGACTGAAAAGGTGTCTCTGAGACAAACGCTGGGACCAGGTGCTGGAAGAACCAGCTTTTGCTGCCCTTTAACCCTAACCCTGCCTATGGAATTCCAACGGAGAGTGGGGTCCCTCCACACTCACCCCAGAGCAGCACCATGTCTGAGCAGCCATCAGCAATCCCCTGCACATACACCTTTTGACAGTTCCTCCTTTGAAAAAGCAGCAAACCCCAGCTCTCCATTCCCATCCCAGGGAAGGTAATGGAACCGTTCTGTTAGAGTCGCTCACAGCAGCCAAGGAGCTCCACTGACCCTTCAGGGTGCTCCCTCAGGAAGCTCTTGGCCTCCTCCCCAGCCATGCCTTGCCAGATCTGTTCATTTTCCCCCACTGCTGGGGCAGGACACAAATGAGAAGGTCCTACACTTGTGCCTGATCTACTCTTTTTTGAGCTCTCAGTGTGCTCCCTCTAAGATCAGGTATTGTATTCCCCACGGCAGCTGCAGCCCCCATGCAGGCTGATATTGGTGCTGTGCCAAATCCTACTCAGACTCCAATACTGGGAACAGCAGGACCTGTCTGTCACACACCCATGTGATCCAAAGTGAAGTGACCTGCCAAAGGCCGTGCAGCAGAGCCGGGGAGAACTGAAAAGAGCTGATGAAACCCGTTTTCTTGATCCCTGCACCCTGACTCACCCCAAGGAATTGGGCCCCTCTAAACCCGGCTGTTGTAGTGAGACAGAGAAACCTGCCTTCCTCGCCACACAAACGTGTGGTTTTCAGTGCCTCTGCTGTTATTTGCAGAAGGATGTTTTAATACACATTTTAAAAGAATTGTAATGATCTAGTTGCCGATGGAGCTGTCACAGCTGCCACCAGTGCAGCCGCTACTGCATCTCTACTGTTCAGTCACCAACCTAAGGCATAGTGGTATTTTGGAAAGATAAACACTGAGACAAAAATAAATAAATTAGGACCCTGGGAGGGATACCTGAAAGGCACAGTGAAGTGAGAACAAGCAGTTTCACTGGTTCTGTGTGTAATTACATTGACATGTTCCTAGACAACACTGGAGACCCAAACACAGCAGCAGCTGTGAACCAAATGGAGACTCACGCAAAACATTGACAAAGCAGCCAGGCAGCCCAGCCCTTGCCCTGGGGCTGCATCAGCACTGCCCATGTCACTGCTGACAGCCTTCCTGCCTGCTCCCAGGGCACAGCCAGCACTGGATGGGCAGGCAGGACTCAGCTCCTGGCCGGGCTGTGGCCAGTGCTTCCATGCAGACCCCCATTTCTCTGCATCCTCTCATCCAGTCACTGGAGCAGCACTGCTCAGTGTCATTGCCGTGCTCCTCTATGCAAGTGAAGGAAACCATATAATGCAAAACATGCAAAGAGGATAAAAATGGGTCTTAAGCTTCTTTTTTCCTGATCTGGTTAACACAGAAAAAGGAAATCCTGTTGTGCCAACAGCACTTACAGGTGAGATTTTAAACACTGGCCTTTTTCAGCCATCCACTGAACTGAAGCATCATATCAACCACTCAGTTCACATCAGGTGCTTATGGTTTTTTGGGACATACAGCCAATTGACAGTCACAATCAAACCACAGTTCTGCTACATGTTCATCGCACAGACAACAGTTAATCTTGCAGCCATGCAAACTGTTTTGCAAATTGAAATCTCAGAGGCATAGCAATTACAATACCAAATTTATACCACATCTCTCACTCAACTAATTGTACATCCAAAAAATCACCACTTGAATAATCTGAATACATTCACCTTTACAGCTAAAAAAGCCTCCTCTACATGCTTGATCTCAACACAATTTGGAGTTACAGAACCCCATGGGAAAAAAATGCCAGCCTCTGATTTCAACAGGAAAATTGCTTCTATCTAAATACACCAGATGCATAATTCAGACTGAGGTCTAACAGCTTGGTGTTCCCAGCAAAGCTCGTTTTCACTCTGCAAAATGGGGACATTGCTATTGCTGCCTGTAACTCTCCCTGCCCATCTCCAGGAAGGCAAGCCCTATATACACCTACTCTGAATGTAGGGTACACGTTCACATCTAAAATAACTCTAGATGGATTTCTAATTGTTAGGAAATCTGAAAGGCCTTGAAATGAATTAGCAGACTTACATCTGGGCTGATGTTTTGGATGAGTTGAGGTTTACAGAGTTGAGGTTGTAGGCGCATTTGTGCCACTCTGGCATTTTGAGCTCTTTCACACACACAGTTCTTGACTTTTGTTTCCATCTCGTGAAGCAAGGTGAGGTGGGGAGATTTGAACTAGTGACTTTGCAGTTGGTATATCAAAGAAAGGCAAAAAAGAAGAGAATTGGTGATAAAATTGCAAAGGGAGGTAAAAATGAAGTTATCCAAGCCACGTGAGTGGGATCAAAATTGAGTCATCAAGGCTGGAAAATGGGTAACCTCTGATCCCTGAAACAAAGCAATCTGGCTGCTGTTGTGTTGCTGCTGATCTAATTTTTACCCTTTCCCCTCCATACAGGGGAGACGTTTCCATTGTGTCCATCATAGCTAAACAATCAATGCCTGATCACTTCCAGTGCTTCACTCTCAGGGATGCACAATTAACCAGCGCCACGTTTGACACTGCAAGGGGAGCACAGTACTTTCTGGGAGTGCCTGACAAGTTTCAGTCTTAAAGAACACAAACCAAATGACCCAGCAGATAATGACAGCCAGTGCTCTGACAGTTAGATAATGTGCATGCTCCAAAGCAAGGCCAATTAGGAGCAATAAAAACAAATTTGAAATGTTAGAGCAAAGGTCAGAAATCCTCAGCCATTACCACAGGCTTGATTTTTCTTTTTTTCAAGTGGTCACCAGCGCCTGTTTCCAGTAAGTGAGCGTGTAGTCAGGCTTGACCACCAATCCGTCACAGCACCTTGTGATTTCTGGGCCATACAAACCCCACTGAAGTGATGTGTGGAGAATCCCAGCACTACCTGGACATCTCATCAGGTCCGTATCCTATGGCTCTGCCCTTCTGAGTGCAGGGGCTGGTCCATGCTGCTCATACAGAAGGCAGATACCAGAGAGTGTGCAGATGTCTCTCCCTCTGCCACGGAAGGGATCCTGCTACTTGCCATCCACCCCTCAGTTCCTGGCCTCTCTCCACTGCTTTATCCAGGGGACAGTGCACAGAGGCAGGAATAATTCGTTTATAGCTGGAGCCACACTATCACACAAGAGAAGGAGCCACAATTACAAGCAAATCACGTGGCTCACATGCAGCCACCCTTGTGTATCTTTGCTGACCCTGGAGCGGGAAGCTGCAGAGAGCATGGGAATAGGTTTTGTCTTGGCTCCTGTCCTCCCATTTCCTAAGGAGCAGCAGGAGAATAATGGATTGCACTTACCCGATGAGATGTAGCAGAAAATGGCAGTCTCTTGAGCTTGTTCAGGTTACCAGTATGATATTGGGATTAACATGCTGTGTACATCAGACATTATCCATGTCAGCCCACCCTGATCACAGCTCCCTGTCTCTGCTTTCAGAGCAGGAAAACCCCTGACCAGGGTGATGCATGAAGTAACACAGATGGTGTAAATCTGCTTATTGAGCCCTGGCTTCCTCAGAGCAACAAGACCAGGGAAGGAAAAGGAAAGCAGGTGGGTATCTGCAGGCATACCTACATGAAGATGCCTGTGAGAGCTAATCTAAATACATTTAGGGTTTAAATGCAAAGCTGATTAGTGAAACCACAGCAAGCTCTTACGTGATGTGCTCCTTCAGAGTTAAAGTAGCCATAATTCAATTTATTCATTTAGCTCATTTCCAAAAAGTAAATTAAGGTGGAGTAAATTAAATTAAAACAGCTGACAGCACCTTCATTTTGAAAGGGATTGTTAACGTGGACCCAATCTACTTCATACAGTAATGCAGATTATTTTCTCCTGCTAGGCCCCCTGTCAGGCACCCCAGCTCCCCATCCTGAAGCAATTTTACACTCCCTCTGTTCAGGGAGTCTCTAAGAGCAGGACCAAGCTGGACATGTATTTGGGAGTTTGTATGTGCTTTAGTGTGCACGTGCTTAAATCCAGGGTAAAATCCCTGCAGCTGGCATCCTGGTTCCCAAGTGTGTGGGAAGCTAATTGTTGTAATGAGGAATTTTGGTGAAGCCTCTGTTGGGAGCTGGCCAAGCACTGCACATCTCCCTGAACACTGTAAATGAATCCTTTTCACTGAACCCACACAAACACTGCACCGTCCAAAACCTGGAAGGTATTCTTTAATGACAGCTACAAGTATCAGGAGTTGCATAAAACGTGCAGACGTGTGTGTGAGGAAGCTGACAGATTATAATTACCAATGGAGAAGGGGGGGAAACCCCAAAAATTAATTTTTTAGGCAAAACATATAATTTGCCTTTCAACCTTAGTAGTGCTCCCATTACTAATACAATTTACAGACCTGGAAATCTGATTGAAGTTGTTTGACTCTTTTCTATTTTCCTGCCCTCACTCCATTTCCTCCCTCCTCTACAAATTGTAAGAGGTTTTGCTGATGTTTCACATTTGGTCTAGAACATTTTTTCAGTTTATTACACTCTGCTTTCCTCTTAGCCACTGAAAATGGTGGGGGAAAAGACAACAAGACAGTAATTTAAGTTTGGGAGAAGTGAGCTGGGGATGGCAGCAAAGCCCTTCAGGAATAAAGCAGGGAGGTGGCTTCACTCCCAGCTCTCACGTCAGTCATGGCTAGGTCAAAGAAAGCACAACCAGATGTAGGTGAAACCTCAAAAAATCCTGAGCTTTAAAGTGTAGAGAGGAGTTTTTGTGAAACACAGGAAGAAGTGAACTGGGGAGAACATTCCCAACCCAATGGGGCAGAAGGACCCACACACAGCACGAGCCGGAGTGCAGCACAGCCCAGGGATGGTGTCAGTCTGAGCCTGTGAGCCCACACAACCTCTGGGCACAGCAGTTTGGTGTCGAGATGGGGCTCAAACTGAGTTGTCCAGGTAGAAGGACCTGCCTTTGGTCAGACTGTGCCCACACACAAAGACTTTCCCCATCCCCAATCCAGGATGGTGCAGAAGACGGTGCCCATGGCCTCCGAGGATGGCGGGACAGTCCCGCGGGCAGATCCAGCCTGTTGGATTCGCAGCTGCGCTCTCATACATCATCATTAAGGCTGCAAAGTCAAGCAGCAAAAGGAGGAATTGCCAGAATAAAGGCTGTCAGAGCAATTTTAATTCAACCTCCTGGCAGATATGCCTTCTGATGGGGTCTTTAATTACCTCATCACAGCCTACTTTTTCTTCAACAAGGCTGCTGCTTTATGCAGGGCACGATGGACAGATTGCAGTTAATGAAGGGCCAGTCAATATTTTGTTCTGCCCTTTTTTCCTTCAGTGTGTGGCCCCAGGCATTATTTGCCGCATGCCATCAAATTCCTGCTCTTGGAATTATTCATCTTCCCCTGGGCTTTTCTCTCATGTGTATCAGTGCAGCAACTGTGAGATTCCCACACAGGAAGGAATTTCTCTTCCAACACTTCTGGGAGCAGAGCACCTGGGTTTTACCTACAGGAAAATATGGGGGCAGACATGAGCTGCAGAATACTCCACCAGCAAGGCCCAGGTGGGATTTTTCAGGATAGCCACCCTGTCTTTGTTCAAAGCCCATCTTCCCTAACCTCAGCCAGGGTTGTTCACACACTCAGGACTTCTAGAATTTAAACTTCAGTGTGTCCAGAATATGAGTGCCATGGAACTGGTGGCTCCCAGAGAAAAAATGTCAGCGGTCTGAAGACGCAGGAGCTCCTCTGCTGATGCTGTGCTGGAGCAGAGCTCTGTTGAAGCCAAGGAGCCAGAGTGAAAGAACAGAGAAACACTGATACGGGCAAAGGGGTGAGCTTCAGGCAGTGTAAGCTGACTGGCGTTTGTGAATTTTTCAGAAGTTCTGTTTTCCTACCTTAGCCATTCTCTGTAACAGCTGTACTCTGCTGTCTCTTAATCTCTTACAAATTTCTCACCTTTTACCAGCCTCCTTTCAGAGGAGGACATTTCACACTTTCAACCCAAGAAATCTTAACCTTTCCTCTGGCACAAGTAGAAAGAGGTGAGAGCAGGACAGAGACTCAGTAAGAGGAGGAGCTCCCTGTGCCACTGGCAGCATCAAAGGGAGCCCCACTCAAATGGTTTCCAGTGAATGCACTGGGAGTGGAACTCTCTGGCCACTGAACAGCTCAGAAAAGGAACAAGAGGAGAGAAGGGCATGAACCTTCATTGCTGTCCAATAGCCCCTTTCTGCACTGCTCTCTCCTGCTCTGTGCCCACTTAACCCACCCTTGGAGAGCTGTCTTTGTGTCCAGGACGGGCTCTCTGAGCCTCTCTCGAGCACGGCTATGTGGCAGCGCTCTCTTCTCCAGCAGCTTCTGCAGGCAGCACAGAGCTCTCTCTTACCCTGCTAGAAATTCATGGGCCTGCTGGCTTGTCATTCCAGAGAGCACCCAGCATTTTCAGCCAGGCTTTTAATTCATTAGCTCACACAGAAAAATATTCTAACCTTCCTGCCCTCCCCAGCTGACTCATTGACGCTTTCCTGCCTTGCCGCAGCCTCATCACCTTCAGGAAAATAATGACTTAGCATGCTGATAACAGCCGACATTATCTTTGTGAATGGGGTGTTTGTTTGGGATCACAGGGTCTCCCTGCCATGAGGACTGCAGGACACAATGGGGTCACTGTTTGAAACAAGTCCTGACTTTTCCTTTCAGGCTGTAGGAAAACCTGTGTGGTCACTGGGCTCACTTCCAGGGCAGCTGGGGGGAGGCTGGAGGGGCTCAGTCAGAGGGAAGGGGCTGAAGGGTTCTGGGAGGGGCTGGAGGAGCTGTGGTGGGCTCCATCACTGGAATAGGTTGCCCAGAAAAGATGTGTATTCCCCATCCCTGGAAGTGTTCAAGGCCAAGGTGGATGGGGCTTGGAGCAACCTGGTCTAGCAGAAGGTCCACCATCTAGAGGATGGAACTGGATGATCTTTAAGGTCCCTTCCAACCCAAACCAGTCTGTGATTCTATGATATGGCAATCTACAGGTGGCACTTGCGCTCCTGTAGGCAGGGGCAGGTGGAATTTAGCCACAGATCCAGCCAGGCAGCTGGATTCACTTACAGGCACAGAAGCACATGATACACAGAACACAGATACTCTTATTTCTCTTGATCTCTTGAAATAAGCAGTACAAGCATTTGTGGTAGCAGAGGGTGCCTTACCTCCAGCCTCAGTCTTGGTTCTGTAACCAGAACTGTTGCATCAGTTGTTGCCTCTTACTCCAGATGATCCCGATTCCATTCCCACCACATTGCCTGCATTGCCTATGCTGTAGGATGGCTCTCTCTGACAGCCCGGCTGTGTGGATAAAGCTCTTGAAAGGTGCCTGAATTTGGCTACCAGCCCTAGTTCTGACCCTTAGGTCCACCTCTCCCTTTTTGTGCCTCAATCTCCTTCTCCAAAATACGGTGATTCCAGCATAAACATTTCCTTCCTTATGGTCAGATGTGCTCTGGAAGTGTCGCAGGTTGCTGCAATTTCCAGGCCTGTCATTCTAACACATTTTGGCTGCACTAATTCCCTCAAACAGAAATTGTTCTGCCTGTCTTAGTCTGGGACAAAGCAGGCAATTAGTTGTCCCTTCCACGTTTATTAACTCTGCAGCTTTCTTTCAATGGCTATGTGGAATCCAGTAACGTTTTAATATATTTTCATAAACTGTGGGCACAACATGTCCTGTTTCCACTAATAACCATGGCATATAATTAGCTCTGATTACACAGATATTTAGTATCATTTTACATATTCCAGTCCTTTCCTAGTGCCACTGCCTAGCCAAGGCATATTTAAAGCCACAGCCATCTCCCTTCTGTTTCCCAGCAGTTTGCAAAAATTCCTTTTGGAGAGGATTGCAGTGAACACGGCAGCTGCAAAGAACAATTTCATTCACTGGTGTACATTTTAGAAATACATATATCTATAGGCTCTCATCAAATGTCAGGTGATAAAGCCCAGGATACAAATAGAAGGCATTTATCTACTTACAGGGAAAAGCTGATATTTGAAATCCATCAGGAAATTAACAACATGAGTCTTTAAAAATCTATTCCTTAAACATCTGTTGGCTTAGGGCTGAACATTGACCGTACTTAGGATTTTACTGTGAGGTAGCACTCCCCAAACAAAAGATTCCTCACCCCATTAGGCTCTGGTGGGGGAATGAGAAAAATTTGCTCTGTGCAACCCGATTATAGATGTGTATCTTTCCCTGCTGGCGTGGCTGTCTCTATAGAGATGGACATGGATATTTGATGAGATTAAAATGCTTCAGTTACCACTGTCAGTAGTTCTTTAATTTAAAATGAAGAAAGCAAACAAACATTCCTTTTGATGAGGTAACTGAATGATGCTAGGGAAAAGCACTTTGCTGTCAGGTGGTAATTAGGTTCAGTAATAGTTGTGGGTTTTTAGCCTTGGAGGCTGTGGCCCCTGGGAGTCTGAGAGAAATGATACATTCAATTTCCGGAGGAGAGGAAGGTGCTGGATGCTTTTCTCTGCTAACCCTGCAGGTCTCTGCAGATAAGAGCATTCAGAACTGCAGTGCTGACAATCCTCCTTCAGCCAGCCTAAACTGTGGTGTCAAGATCACAAACAGAAAAGGGAGAAGGGCTCAAAGCAGGCCTAACACAGGCAGCCTGGCTCTGACCACATATATAAGGATCTGCCAGAATGGCTGCAATGAGAGGATTTTTAAAGGCTGCAGAAGGAACTCCATCAATTGTTCACTGGTCTGGGCTGATATTTGTAACATCCATCTTACACATCACTAGAAAGTCTTCAGTAGGAAAGTGTTCCTTTGCAACAAGCAACCATTCCCACAGCTGCTCTTTCGAGGGAGGAAAAAAACGGGTACAAGGAAGAAGTGAGTCTCAAGGCTCAGCTGCCTCCCATGCCAATTTGGAATTGCCTTTTCCATTGCAAAATATAAATTATATTCGGTTGTGCTGTTAAGAGTTGAAACCCAAATGAAATGTTCCAATTGGTCTAAATGCATTTAAATGAATTTTTTCAGTTCGGAGGAATTATTGCTGTTTTCTCAGAACAGAGGCAAATCCTGAATATGATGTTTCCCACGAAACAGGTGCTCTGCTTTCTGCTCTGCCCCCCTCTTCATGTTGTTACACAGCTTTTCCAGTTCAAGGAATGCTGGCTCTCCATAAACAGTTCCATGGTATCTCGCCTGCTCCTCACACAAGGGAAGGGACACTGAGAGGACACAGCTGGCCAACACCAGAGGAGGGCCAGCAGGGCTGCAGGGAGTCAGGCTTGGGCGTTTCGTGTCTTTGTGCATTGCTCACCAGTGCCTGACTTCATGTCCCACTTCCTTTTGGACTAGCGCCCACTGAGCTGGTTGTAAAAGTGGAGTAAGGACTCAGAGTGAGAGGGGATCCCCAGGTAAAGCGTCCCAGCTGGGCTGGCAGAAGGAACCTGCCCCTGGCTGCCAGCACGGAGCAGCTCCAAGGGGAGGTGGAGAGCTCTGCCTTTAGCACAGCCTTGCCAGTCCTTTCCTGAAGCGCTGAAAAAGTTTTCACTTCCAGAATTAAAACTTTGCGAAATAAAGTGGTTCTGATTCGCTCTCAGGAGATAAATGAAGGGTAAGTCCATTAAAGATACTGGTGTGAGATTGGTGTAGAGCAGACAGAATTCAGGAAAGATATCGATATCTCCTAAATCCTCTGAATATTTTTTCAGACATAAACCAGGTATCTTTCCTGATCATAAATGCTTTATTTCCAAATGGAATTTCAATAAAATAAGCACAGTTAGACCAGCACGGTTATTATAAAGCCGTAATGCAGTAGCACTGAAGTTTAGTCATGAAAAGTATTAAAAAAGCAGCCCTGCTAAAGCAAGAGAAATTGCTTTCTGACCTACCGAGCTTTCGGAGTAGGGGCAAGTGGTCCCTCCACCAAGGAGTTCAGCTTGTAGTAATCCAAGAATGTCCTGGCCACATTTCTTCCAAGCTTCATATCTGTGAGTTTTTAATTAAGGAGCATTTTCTTTTCAATCATTAATAATAATAATAATAATAATAATAATAATAATAATAATAATAATAATAATAATAATAATAATATAAAGCAGAATCTAAAGGTAAATTATTGCTGTTTAATGCAAGAGCAAGTTTTACATTAACCTTCCCACAGAGCTCAGGCTTCGGGCAAAATGACTTACGCAGGCAGATAAGGTGGGGGTCATCTTATTTGCTTCTTATTTTCACTGGCAGCTGCTGCTTAAAACCACAGACAGGAGGAAACAATTTCCCTTTCCCCCCACGCCTGGTTGGAGATCCCTGTGGTTCTCATGAAATCATACACTAGACAAAAGAGGCCCACCAATTTCCACATTCAGGGAAAATAATTACCTTAAAATGCTTGGATACAGGCAGTATTTCTGTGCTTGTATCCAGGAAACAAGGTCAGCTATATCATGGTGTGAACCTGCCATGGACCAGTGTACTGAAGGCTGGGATTAAAGCCGTAGCCCTCCACACCTTTAGTTCTGACCCCCACAGCGTCGTGGGAGAATGCACTGTTCTTTCCCTGTATTGTATTCAGGACCTGAAATGGTGATTTTAGCACAGAACTGGAAGGACAGGAGGTTACCTTAATGAGATCAGCAGTAACTCTGCCGTATCTTCTCACCAGCCACGGTTTCTCCTTCAGCTGGCCCCCGAGCCCAGCACTGGGTGCAGCAAAGCTGCCATGGAGACCTCACGGGCACAGGAACCAGACCTTCCTGAAGACTCAGCTGCCTGCTAAGAAGTTGAATTACCTGTGGATTGCACTGAAATACGATATCCCAGAGAATATGTCCATGGGGTGACATGCTCATGTGAAGTGTCAGCATTCAGTCTGCCTGTTACAGAGCAGCATCTCCTTGCCACCTACAGCGTGATGTCCTGCTGGGAGAGATCCAGTGAATGCCATTATCCACAGCTGTGTTGTGGGGGCTGAAGACTCCTTTATTTGCCTATTTTGAACTGTTTTGATACCTACCCATGCTGCAATAACCACATGGTTCTCCAGGGCACTGCCCCTGATGGTTATGGTGAGGAACATTTCAGCAGGGCTGCTGCAGTAGCTGAGGTGGTCACAGAACCTGGGGAGACTAAAGAGACTTTTGCATCCAACACCCAGCAGTCCAGAAAGATAAACCATTGCTGGCTTGTTTTGTGTGCATGTGTGCATGTTCTGCTTTATCAATAGTTATCTGCTAATGTTTCCATTAGAGGAAAATTCCAGAAGTGCAGTGTCCCAGGGGCTTCCAGCAGCGCCGCTGAAGACTCTGGCTTCTAAATGAAGCTTTTATTACCCGCCCACTTACATTAGACACATCAAAACAAATGAGCATGAGACATCAGGTTCAGGCATCACGGTGAGATCTCTTTATCATTTATTTATTTATTTAAGAGGAAGGTCGAACTGACGTGACAGTCGTTACTTCTGCAAAAACCCAGCCACCAGCTCTGCTAATGCAGCAGCCAGGTCTAGCGGCTGAGGATGCTCCTGATACCGCTTCTCTCTCCTGTGACCTTGTCCTGCTTTTCCAGTTCCCACTGCCGTGCCTGGGGATGGTTCCATGGATCTGTCCCTCCTGTCTGAAGGTCTATCCTGACACGCTCACTGCGCTCCTCACACCGCGTGTGCTGCGGGTGTCTCTGTTCTCCTGGCCAGCAGTGTGGCAGAGCCGGAGCAGCTGGTGTTCCCGGCTGCTGTCTGCAGACAGGGAGAGGCGGCTGTGTGGATTAGCACCGGCTGTTCCCTGGCTGTGGCAGTGCCCAGCAAGCTCCCGTCGCTGGCTGCCAGCACTGCCGGGCGAGACCAGCCCTACGTGCAGGGAAACTCAGAAAGTTGGAGACAGCCTAAAGTTGAGCAATTCGAGGGAGCGAGGTGCTGCTGTGAAAGTGTTTTGTAATTGTTACTGGAATTTGGGGGTGGCTGGGGGTAGTTTGGTTGCTGCGGATGTGGACTCAAAGCAGTGGCAAAGGTTGAGAGTTCAGAGTAGTCTGAGGAAGCGAGAAAGAAGGGGAGAGGGCTGTCAGACACTTAAGGGATTGAGAAGACTAGCATGGCTTGATCTTGCAGTTTCTTTCATTTACTCGTCACTTTAAAGACATGAAGTGGTAATTGGACTCAGTAAAGTCTCTAGGACATTTTGTCAGTGCCGATCTCTGAAAGCTTCTCTGCCAGAAGTGGCCCTGCTGCCCTTTTCTTTGTCTCTCTGCATTGCGTTTGTTTGCACAGTGTTGGAAGCACCTGACCTGCTGTCCTGGGGGAGGAAGCCCTTGGATGAGAGTGGGTGCAGCCCAGGAAGTGGCTCCTTGAGCTCCTGCCTACAGCTCTGCCTTAACCCTGACCTGCAGGAATCCGGTTCCACTGCTGAGCTCAGGTCTTAGGAACAGCTTGCTGAATCTTAGGCCAGCTAACCACGGGAATAACCTGCCTTAGCACATCTGGAAATCTCCAGACCAGAGGTCTTCAAGGACAGGTTAAGCCCACAGCAGACATGAATGGTTTAAGTGTAACTGGTCCTGCATGAAGTTTGGGTAAGGAAACATAGAGGGGCCTGTCAGGCCACTTCACCCCATTTTCCTACAGTTCTGGACACATTTTGCAACCCACGCAGAAACCGGTTTGCTGATTGCCAGTAAAGCTAAGGACATTTTGCAGAGCATGGACACACAGATAGATGGAGAGTGTGAAGAAACTGGAAATGCAGTGTCACATGCATCCACCGAAAAGTCACAAAATGGGAATAACTCGCAGTCAGCATTGATGAAAAGAGACTCAGACCAGCATGGGATAAAAAATGTGCATGTTCTAATACAAGTCTCTCCAGCCATCCTGCCCCCTCTGCTCTGCCTGTCACTTCTGTAAAGGATGAGTGGTTTCTGTCATGGAAATCAGGCACCTGATACATAAAACCAGGAGCAGCAGCATCAGCCTCTCCCTGTGACTGTCCAGCCTGGGCAAGAGCTGGCGTGACTCCCTCAGCAAGCGCCAGCAGCACGCGTGTGCAGAACCGGTGGAGAAAAACAAATTAAAGCAATTACATTTGCATTTATCTCTGGTGCGTGGAAGGCTCAAGCTCCACTTTGCCTTGCACTGTATCCTGAGCACGTAAATAACAGCTACAGCAAGCAGAACCAGCTTTTGCTGGATGGTTTGGTCAGTTGGTTTTTAACTAGCTTCCTTTCAGCAATCCCGCATGCTGTGTGCCCACAGGAACTCCCTTCCTAGCTTGCACTGCACGTGACAGAAGGCCATTTTCCAGCCATTCCCATCATGGGAGCTCAGCTCATACGAGACAGTCAGAATCTATTTGGGAGCGTCTTGGTGGAAACAGCTGGGTGTACCTTCACCTTCACTGGCATCTGCAGCTCCCTCTCATCTCTCTTCCTCCTCCACAGACTCATTCCTCCATGCCCCATATTTCTACCTGGAAGTGGAAACCAGTGTCCCTCCTGCAAACGCCCTTCTCACAGCTTTCACTCTGTGAATGGCGTCAGCAGATTTGGGGACATTTCAGGACAGTCTGTTTATGCACAACTCTGCCAAATTTCACAGATGTTAGAAAGTTCAAGAATCGTGCTGGGCTCTCTCTCTGCAAAACCCCGCACGTTTATGATCCCTACCATGCCCCACAGCCCAGAGCTTCCAGCCCTGGTAAGAAAGGAGGAGAGAGAAGTGGGGACTCGCATAAGCCATTACGAGTTTTCAGCTGACACGATTCATTGAGCCTGTTGTGAACAGTCTGCTTAAGCTCGAGCCTCTGGAAGCGCAGAGAGAGCCTTGTTCTGTCTATGCATGGAGGCAATAAAAATCTCAATTTGGAAACCAGTTAGCAGTACAAGTCATTAGGGGAGGTACTAAATGTTGCTGCTTTAATAGCTCACTGATCCTTTAATAATGTCACTGCTGCAGAGCATGGTGGCACCATTCGCTCGCTTTTGTTTTGCTTTTTGAAATTCAGGGTCATTCCACTTTCAAGTGAGTGGATTATCTCTCTTTCCTCCTTCTGCCAGACACTGCAAACTGCTTTAAATAATTAGAAAAAGGATGGCTCCTTCAAATTCACCATCTCATTTTCATAAGGTCCAGTGTCATTGCTTTGGAACAGGAAGAGAAGCCGTGATAGTGGTAAGGATTTGACAAGGGCAAAACAGTTAGCAGCCCCCACTCATCTTTGATAAGTCCTGTGGGGTCTCTGCCAAGCAGATTGGATCTCTGGTTTTATGTCTCATCTAGAGGACGGCACCTCCATCAATTTGAAACACTGCACTGGGTTATTAGCTTATGGAATTCATCCAAGTTTAGTCCTAAGGAGGATTTGAAATGTGACCATTCAATCCAGAGGCACCACTGACCAGACCCACACAAGTCTTTTGTTTCAGACAAACAGCTTTAAGTCATCCTAAAGACAGACAGAGAGGAAGAAAAAAAAAATTGAAAGGAAGGAAGAGGGTAAGGAAAATGAGAACAAAGAGAAAGATGAATCTTTTTAATAGCTCGAATTAAAAGCCAGAAGAGGCTCTTTGTTTGACACAACTGAATTTTACAGCAAATCTCAGTCCACCACAACAACAATCCTGTTATTTATGAAAAGAGGGTTATTTTGTGTGGGAGAGTCCCAGATGACTGTGGTCAGCGAGCATGCTGTCAGCTTCATACAATCTCAAGAGAAATACGGACGAGGTTTTCTCATCTGTGTATAAGAGCTTCCATCAATGGATCAAACCCTTCCTGACTTGAGCAAGAGCTCCAATGGAAAATGGCATTACAGGGCTTTAAACCACCATGTTATATCATGCCCAGGCTGATCAGAGCTAGTCCTCTATTTTAGCTGAGCCGTTTTCACCAGTTACTTATTTTGTTTCATAGTGCTGACACTAAATAATAAATAAACAGATGCTGCCCCAATCTCATCTCATGGGGAGCCCACTCCAAGCCAAGTGTGACTGGGGCAATACAGAGGTGGTGGTGAAGGGGGGTGGGGAGAGGGGCTGTTCCAAGGCTTTTCACCAGTATTTAACATGGTGCAAGTCTGGGTGCTGATGATGCATCCTTCCCCAGGACTCCAGGGAGAAAAGGTTCCCAGTGTCTGGCACAGCTGGTTACAGATTCCAAAATCATTATCAAAGGAATGAGCTTCTAAAATGGGAGTGTGGGGAGGGGATCAGACTCTCCATAGCTCCAGTGTAAGAACCAGGCTCAGTGTGGGAATTACTGGGAATGCCCTCTCATGGAACTTGGCAGGTCAAACTCAAGGAATGCAGCCAGACCATCCAGCCTTGAAATCGCTAAATGCCCTGAACACTGCCAGCCTGGCAATAGCAAAGGGACTTTCCCCAAGGAGGGCATTTTCATTCCCAATAGCCTCAGCTCCTGATCCCAGATGGGAGAGACACTTTTGGAAGCAAAAGGTAACAGCAATGACGAGCCTTCATTTTTATTCCTCTTGTGTGTTATCAGGGAAGGAGCCAGGCGGAAAGATCCCTGACCGACTGTTTCAGGCTTTCAGGCCCTTTTCCTGAAATGCTTGATTGTGGTGGAAGAAATTACGAAGATGGGAGTTGTGCGCTCTTCTCCCTGAGTAATCAGAGGCCTGTAATTTTCTCTCCTGCTCTGAAAGAGGAGATTGGAGAACAGGTATCTTGGAGAGCTCTGTTTTATCTCTGCCGGAGGGACTGGGCTCAAGGACCACGCTGTGTTTCCCATGAACTCATTTCAATATCAGCTATCGCTTTTGTCCTCATCAGCTGAACTGAGATGGGCAGATCCCACCTCACACCTGGACACGGGGAACAGACAAAAACGTGGAGGTGCTGCACAGGAGCCAGGGGCTGGAGAGAGCCAAGGGCTCCTGGTCCTGCTCCGAGGGGCAGCAGAGGCTGAAGGGGAGCAGAGTGTGGGGGAGCAGCCGTGGGCCCCAGCTCTCTGCAGCCTGTGAGATTGGGCACCTGTGAAGGAGGTGCCCAGCTGAACGCATTCTGCTACGGATGAAAACCTGCCCCTGACACTGAGCTGCAGAGAGGCTGCCACCTGTGGCCGTGGAAAAGGAGCACCTGACTGAACACAACGTTAGAGACACACAGACAGGTACGGGAAATTCAGGGAGCCTCGAGCAAGCACAGAAACACTGAGCACTGAGATGTCCCAGACACCACCAAAGTAACACTGGGAATGCCAGTGAATTTGCCTCTGAATCCACATGCCTTTCCCAGAGCTATGAACATGATTTTACAGGGACACCTCTGACTGCTGCTCCATTATCCTAATGCCATCTTCACATTGCTCCATGCAAGTGACATTTTGTCAACCTTATGGTTGCTCTACACAAGTGGGAGATGGAAATGGGTCCTCCTGTAAATGGGAATCTGGCCTAAGCTATAAAATGACCAAAGAAAATGGTTTATTAAATATCTTGGCATTGCTGACCCCTGATGAGGTTTTCTGAGGGACAGAGGTCAGAGCCAAGTTCACAGCTGAAGAGGAAAAAACCCTGAAAGAATGAATTTCAGCACCAGTATATTTTAATTCATAAAAATATTGCATGAGCATCGCTTTGTAATTGGCATACTGTTAAAATTATGCATTTAAAACCTGATTGTAATAGCTTCTATCAAACTTTCCCAAAATTAATTTAGGCCTGAATTTACTGGTCTCACATTACTGTCTGATGGATCTTTAATAAGAGTAGCAGGAAAACATAGGATGAGTCTCTTTTGTGATTTTAACATTTCTGATCTTTGCTATTGTTTAATTCTGGTTGCTTGCCAGCTCTGGGAAGGAGCCCTTGTGGATTAGCTGACCTCAGCTCTTTACACAGTCAATGAAAATTACAGAGCTGATTCTCTCTGATGTACTGAAAAGGGATGAGGACAGGGGAAGAAATCTCCAAGTGAAAATCCAGCATTCACAGCCTTCTCCTATCTCTGATGAATGTTCTCAAATGCGCGAGAGAAAAGCAGCATGAAAAATAAAGCCTTAGCAGTTGTTTTCAGCTTGGTTGGAAATGCAAGAACAGTACAATACTTTCCAATTGTAATTAAAACCCCCAAAAATACACTGGAAAAATCATAAGTTGAACTCTTTGGGGATCCTCTTAGTCCCTCACATCTCATCTCAGAAATAGGATGATCCCCCTTGTTCCATATCTGGAAGTTCCCATTAGACATTCCACCCACGGCTTTGGGCATAACATTTACTACCACCCAAACAAAATCAGTTTCAAGATAAATGATAGAAAGAGTGTTTCGACACACCAAAGTGTGGATAAACCATTTCTCATCTCTAAATTGCTGGAAGCTCATGAGTTGCATAAATCACAACCAGGCATCAGTAATCTGTTGTGTGCTGCATTCTCCCTCTTCAGCTCCAGCTGCCATTGTCAGACAGGGCACAGTCAATAGCTTTGACAAGAGCAACCCTGAAAAGAAGAAATTAAGAAATGAGATTGACTAAGAAGTATGAGGAACTAAGAAACACGAGGACTGTGTTCCCTTGTGGCAGAAGCCTGCATACAGCTGGGTTTAAAGTTTTTGAGTAAAGACAAAGAGAATTGAAGAATGGTGGCAGTGGTTGCAGGACTCACTGTGGTTTTAGGGGACCTTCCTTCCCTGGCTGGGATACCACAGGTTCTTCTGTGTCCAAGTGGAATTATTTGCACTTGGAAGCAAGGGTATCTGTTCTCCAGTGTCTGAGCAGACGCAGATGACCTCCTGAAACCTGCTCAGCTGAAAAAGGACTCAGTCCAGTGGCTCTTAGATGGTCTCAGTCAAGATGCCTCTTAGGAACTTGCTCAAAGACACACTGGATTTATCCTGCGTTTAGTCTTTGTTAAGACAAGGCACTATCTGCATTTGTCGTGGGTAAAATGCAGGGAAGGGACCACTTATCCTCAGGAATGAGCTTAGCTCCTCTCAGACTGTCATGGGAGGAGAAAGGACCACAGCCTCTGAGGCTCTGAAAACACTTGCAGTCTCCAAGTAATAGTCATGCTTCAGTGTGTTCAGCATTTCAGCTGAGCTCAGTACAAAGTGCAGTGATTTAAAGCTGGGAGATCAGGCGGGATTCAGCAAATTCAGAATTATTTATTTCTTTAGAGCAGAAGGTCTGGCTACAGATTATTTACTGCAAATGGGTCTGTTTGGAGGAGGGGAGGAAGGCAAGAGAGTAGAGAAGGGGTGAATTGATTGACTGAATTTTTTTCAATTAAAACAAGCAGTTTTCAAAAAGATTTAATGCTTTATTGAAAACTATGAAATAATTCAAGAGTCTGAAGCTTTGCTAAGTGCAGCTCATAGAGATGAGGGTGGGGGGAGAAGAAAAGAGAATTTAATTCTGTGGGGGAAGAGAAGGAAGAAGAAAAAAAAAAAGGGGAGAGGGAGAAGAAAAAAATATTATCTTTGTTTCTTTGTCTACGTTAATGTGGTTCTCTCCCTGAGTTATCTCCAGTATCTGCAAGTATTGATTCAGAACAAGGCACTGTCAGGCAGGCTGCAGGCAGCCCAGAGCTCTGCTGGGAGTGGTGTTTCCAGAGCACAAAGGAGATCCAGGGATTGGCTTTGCCATGGGAACTGTGCCTGGCCAAACCAGAGACAGGGCACCTGCCCCCTCTGCCAGGAGCAGGCTGGGCTGGTGGGCAGAGAGGGCCCAGAGCAAGGCATGGATCAGTGCTGGAGGGGCCTTTGGGTGTTCAGCCTGGGGGTGAGCGGCGCTGCAGGACGAGAGGACAACCAGAGCTAAATGAAGGAACACTGGAAGGAAGGGGCACGAGCCCACGAATGCCAAGACCTCATTCTGCCTCCACTGCTCACTCAGGCTGAAGGGCCCATGCCACGCTTAGGCTCAGGCTCTCTCCGCCATGGGGGGCTTCCTCTCCAAAGCAGGGACACACGTGAGCTCTCTCCACATCAGCTGGACACACCTCACCACAGGTGGGCACTCCAGAGAGGTGGTGCTGCAGGGTAAGAAGAGCATTAGAGCTCTTACTGGTAGAGGAATTAATGCTATTTTTGTCTTTGTAGGGAAGAAGTAAAATATTACTATAATCTCCACCACCCCCAAATTAATTGCCTCTTTGCTAATATAATTCCCATTCCCAGATAAATTTAGCTTTTTCTAAACCCTTTGATTTTTCCTTTGTGTTTTACACTCAAGCTGGAATGCAGTGATAAGGCACTATACATACATATATATATTTAATCTACACACACACACAAATATAGTTATATATAGTCCCTGCCACAAATAACACTCCTCTGACTGCTGTCACAAAGCCCTTGCTAAAATAGCTGCTCACCCAAGCTGGGTTGTTTTCCTACATCATGTTCCCATGGGGAAGGGCTGCTGGCAGCAGCAGGGCTGTGTCCAGAGAAAGATGCTGGAAAGGTCTGCAGCTCTCAGCTTCCTCACTGCCTTTCTCCTCCCCACGTTCCTCTGATGGGAATAAGCCATTGCCAAACTTCAGATCCACCAACTCCTGTCACTGTCACAAGCAGCAGCTTTCCTGGAACAGCTGGCAGCGTCTTGCTGTACAGTCAGTATAGGAGTGGCCCTTGAGTTTTAAAAGGGGCATCTCAGAGCAAGCTCTTGTGAGGGAATTGAACATTGACAGGTGGGCCACCTTTATAGCCACGGTCATCCTTGGTGAAAAGGGCTTTCATAAGAACAAGCTTGTGGCTGTAATTTAATCAGCAGCCTCTGGTTAAATTATTTTATATTACTCTTTTCCTATTATACCTTCACGTTGTGGTTTTTTTTTACACCACATCCTATTTTGCTATTGGCACAGTCTCACTCTCCACTTGTCTTGCCTATCTCTATCTCCAAATTACTAACAAGAAGTAATTTCAAGAGCACTATTTGCCTCTATATAGTTCCAGTATCATCCTGGAGGAGTCTCACTGATCCCCAGCTCAGGTGACACAGCAGCACCAACCTCTGCGAAACCTGGAGAGAGCTCCTCCTTCTCAGAGCCACTCCTGACCCTGGTGTTCACATGGAATCGCTGGGGAATATTCACCCACAGATGCCAAAGGACATCTGCTGCAGCTGTGGTCCTGATGCAGAGGGCTGGGACTGACTCTTCGGTGAGAAGCCACCTCTGGTCACTGCAAAGCTGCACAGAGGCGCTCCCAGCTGCATCCCAGACTCTTGTGAGAAGCAGTGTTTGGCTGCTTTAGAGCCACAAAGCTCCTGAAGTGGGTTTAATTTCAGCTTCATTGTCTGGATACTTCAAGGGCTTAAAAAAAGGCTGATCAGAAGTACAGAAAGTCCAAGGAAGAAAAGCTGAAAAGATTTCTGTACATTAGGCCATAGAATAGTGGGATAGAGAGCGTGCAAGTAAGTAAAAGGCTTCTGTAGAACAGGATAAACTTTTCAGCATCTGCTGGTGATGGGACAAGAAGTAATGTCCTTAATTTACAATAAAACAGATTAAGATTAGATTTAGGGGGAAGCTTTCCAGTGATAAGACTAGTAAAGCACTAGAAAAATATCTCCTGGAGAGTCTGTGGCATCTCCATCTTAAGATAGAGTAAGGAAAATACCTTTGAGGACAGGGGAAAGGAGAGCTGAACCCTTTTGAGGATGGAGGGGTCAGCAAAGGGTTGCTCTATAACTCAGTTCCTTAGGCTCAGATCTTGCTGTATAGGAGCACTTCTCCACCAGGCTTTTTCTCAGTCCTTAGTAAGGCAATTATGACAAGCCTCTGTTCCTTTTGCATTTCCAGGAGGAGTAAGGGGCACAAAATCACTGCTCTGTAGCCCACAAGCCCCAAAAGACTGCTCCAACCAGCTCATCATTCACCACTCTGGCCTGTGATTGCAAACTCAGCCCCTCTTTAAGGGCACCACCATCTTCAGCTGGACTGAATCCCAAGTCCCCTGTCCCACATTCATCTGCTGTTAACTTCTGAATTCAAACACTGCTCTTTAAAAGCCTCTCTGCCTTTTGCTGCTAATTAAAACATTGGTCGCACTCTGGGCTTGCTTTTCCAAGAGGTCTGGACAGCATTGCAGGCAGTTCAGACAAACAAACAACCAGACAAACAGAATCCATTAGGAGCTGCCACTGCTGACTGTCGCCCTTTCGCATACATCACAGTGAAAAGGTTAATGCTTCCCAAAAGGGGTGGAAGAGACGGGCGGAGGGGAAGGGCAGGAGGGATCCAATCCTGCCAAGACCAGATGTCAAAGATGCTCAATACCGCACAGAATGGGCTCCCCCACGAGCAAGGCAATTGCCCATCCCTTGGCAAAGCTTCCCTTTGAGGGATCTATAATTTATTAGGGAAGGTGGAGTGCTGAATAAATTGTGCATAGAGATGAAGCAGTGATGATCGCTAACTCAAATCCCTGGGAGCTTGGCATTTCCAATCTTTAGCTCCCATTTGCGTCCCTCCGAAGTGAGCAAGCCAAAGAGCTGAATATCGACAAAACATAATGAGCTCATTGAGATCTAAGCGCTGCAATTAGCAGGGTGGAATGGAGCAGAGGGGCTGGGAGGCAGACTGTAATTATTTATAATGTTGATAATCACTTACATGTAGTTAAAAATATAAATACATCCCAATGCTTGATGGCATTAACTACCCTTCAATTAGTTCCATGGCCACTAAGTAAGCGATACCCAGGTACTTACAGGAGAAAGGCTAAAGGTCTCTGTCTTGTGGCTGTGCTCACCAGGAACTGCTGGTGGGTGGGTGGAAGAAGAGCATTTAAAAGAGGTACCTTTGAGATAGCTCACACCACTCCTTATTGCTAATGGAGTCTTGAAGGAGACAGCTCAGACAAGTGGTTCCTGTTGTCACAGTGGTAGATCACCCTCTGCCATCTTCTTTCCTAAATTTCATGGTATCTCCACAGGTTCCCATCCAGACCACCAGAATTTGATCAAATCAAGCGATGCCAGTACGGAGAGCCGCACTGGAGAGGAGGAGGCCTTTGCTGTGTCACGGGCTGGTATCTCTGTGCTGGAGTCACAGAAGTGCCCATGGCGAGTTACAGGGCCACTGGAACAACCATGGGAAGCACACAAACTCCAGCCCCCGATCTCTGCACAGCTCACCTCGTGCTGTTTCTGCTGTGCCTAAACCAACTTTTTTAAAAACACCTTGAGTACCTCTGTGCTGCAGATACCTCCCTGCTCCTGAGGACTTTGACCAAAGCAACTCCTCCACAGAGTCATCCAGTCTGGATGGTTCCAGAGATGAACAATCAAAACCTTTCCTTTCTAGCAATATCCCACCTCTTTGGATAGTGAATCCAAATGTCTCTGTTATAAGAGATTTTATGAAAGAGTTGGTCCAAGTACAGTCATGTTTTCCAGCAAGAGGGAAGGGAGAACAACCAGTGGAAAGAAGCAAGTCTGAGTTGTAGGCATGTTCTCAGGGGCCATTACATACCTGAGAACACCTTCACCTGAACAGGAAGCAGAAATGACCCTTATCATCCTCACAGTGCACTTCACTGGCATAAAAGTAAAGCATAAGCCAAGTTTTAATGGAAAACCAGGTAAGAGTAAAACCACAAGAGAGGGGGAGATTGCTGGACATCAGAAAGAAATACGTTTTGGTGTGGGAGAGTGGATAAAACCCCAGTCTGCCCGTACCATTGATTTCCTTCCAGGTGAAGGGAGCATTTAACACACTGAGGTTAAGCTTGAAGCCTTTTCAGTGCAAATATACAGAAAGGACAGCAGTGGAGGAATGGTCACCAGAGTTTAGTGAGGGAGCTTAATGAAAACATGGAAAATGTGGAAAGAAAAAAAAAAAAAAAGAAAGAAAAAAAAGCAGGGAGAACAGAAACAGGCTGTATTGCAGTTGAAAAAGCTCTGAGAAAATACAGGCAGTGTTCAGTGAAACTGAAAGGGAAAAGAGCAAAACCAGAGTAAATGGAAATTGTTCAAAGATAATTGAATGTATGTCCAAGTGCTGGCGTGTGCCAGCCAGCAATGAATACACTGCCTGTGAAAACAAGCGGGCAGGCAAAGGGAGGAACTTCTTAAAGCAAGCAAGGGGAGCAAGGAGCATCTGCAAGTGGGGCTGCAGGACTGTAGGGAGCAGGAATAGGGGACAAGAGATGAAAGGCTGGAGAATGAAGTGGTAAGGCTGGAAATGAGGCAGAACTATGTATCTTGAACTGCTTTCAAATAGGACCCCCAGGTCTACCTGGAGCATGCTGGAAACCTGAAGAAAAAACAGCTGGATCACACTGCAAGGGTCTGGCAGTGCTTGGGGGAGTTGGTATTTTTGGGACTGTTCTGGTAGAATAACCAACCATTCATTTGGTGAGAGGGTACAGGAGATCAGTCCTTGCTCTGTGCGTGGTTTTGCAGGGACTGAAGCAGCTAACACAGAAATATAGCTGAGCTATTCTAGCAGACAAAGAGCAGAGAAAGCACAAAAAGAACAGGGAGTTTCTGGCCTGTCTAGAAAAAAAATCCACAGAGAAAAGGAATAAAAGATACTTCCACAAGAAATACCAAGCCAGTTCAGACCAAGCCTGACCTACTCCAACAGCCTGTCTTTGTCACCAGTCAGTGTCGAGAAGAAGAATTACAAGATATACACCAAGGGATGAGCCCTTTCTCCCTGTAGGAGGAGCAGTGTTGCTCCTGCAGCAAGGAGCTGTTCCTGAGCAGAACAGGTTAAGCTGTCCCGAGTTCCTTGGAAACAGAATAGGACAAACATGGCTCAGCCCTTTTCAGAACCAATTTCCCTTCTCTGTTGCCTGGAAAGCCTACTGAGAAACAAGGGGAACACCACACAGGCACAGCTTCAAGTCCTGAGCCAGGAACCAACATTTGCTGCAGCACATCCTTTGAAGCGGTGTTCCCAAAGCAAAACAATGTAGAAACTGATGAGACATAAAGAGCTGGTCACCACAGCAAATGAAACAATACCTGCCAATGGCAGAAACCTTTCAAAGGCTGTTGGGCTCCTCCATCTGACACAGATTAAAACCAAAGTGCAAAAGAAGATGCTTGCAACCCCACCAAGGAAATGCAGCAGCACAAGCAGGAAAAGGAGCCGTGTCCTCCCTCGGTCCATAAGAACAGGCCTGTCCTTGCTCAAGCTGATGCTTGCATGAGAGGAGACAGCGTGGACACATTGTTTGGTGAGAAGAGCAGGGACTAGTGTTAAAAATATTTCCACAAAGATTTTCTAGGAGAAAATCCCTTTGCTTCAGCTACATTGGTGCTTACAATGCACTGCCTTCCTCACAGTGTTCGGGAAATAAGGGCAGTGCTGGCTCTCCTCTCACAAGCACGGAGTGATGCCTCACTCAGGCTCAGCCAATGCAGGCACAAGGAAACAAACCACGGGAGAGGAGAGCCCACAGGAAGCAGATCCCCTGTCAAAGCATGGCTCCCATGAAGAACAGCCGGCAATTGAGCAATCACCCAAGAACTGCTTGGCAAAGTAATTTTGAGCTGATGTAGCTGAGAAAATGTGGGTCTGTTTGCAGATAATTTGTCAGAGTATGCCAGACTGCTGAGAAGACGCACTTGAGTTGACTGCAATTCCGGGGACTTTTTATTTATTTTTAATAGCGAAACAACTATAAACGTGTTTTGTTTTCCAAATCACGTGTTTCCAAAAAGGAGCATGTGTTAGTATCAACTACTATGTAAAATATGGAGAGAAAATAAAAATTAGGACCTTTCCAGTGGAAACAACCTCAGCATTTCAATGCTTTCAATACTACAATTTTTTCTTTCATGTAATCTGATGAACTCTAATTAGTTCTGACTAAAGCATCTGCTTCAGCAGCACCTGATCTACAAGCCAGAGAAACCAACGGAGAGACTTCTACTTATTTCAGTGTGCTTTGTAGAAGTTTCACGTTGAAACTTCTACAGTAAATCCAGTAAATCCAGTCAAAAACCTGGAGAACAAGGGCAAAATTAATTCAGGCTCCCCCAAAAAGGAATGAAGAGAGATTCTGGCAAGCAAATTCTGGAAGTGGAAAGGTGTCTAGATCCAACACCCTTTCACTACAGTAACATGATGTACATTAGATGAATTTATGATGGCAGAAGCCAACTCAGCCGAGCCTACAGTGGCTCCAGAGCCCTGCTGTTCCTGTCCCAAGTGCCCGATTCATTTATTGCAGTGTTTTTCATGGATGCTACAATCCCCTTTATTCTCCCCTGAGCTGCTGTTGCCTTTGATTGTACAGAGGGGATTTCTAAATGCTTATTTACTACCATCCCTTTTGTAATTCCTGCATCTTGGAGGAAAGGGAGGCCAGTTCATTTTGAAGCAGGATGTTCATCTTTTCGACGGCTAGCATAGACTCGGGCATCAATAAATTAAGGGTTCTAGGGATTAATTGATTGGAACAAGGTTGGTTAACTTTATGACTAAATGGGAACTAATCTGCTAGCAGGCAGACTGGAGCTGGGCTACATTTGTCCTCCGCGAGTTTGGGCTGTGGAAATGAAAATTTGATGATGATAGCAGTAACACAAACAGGGACACTGAATAGAAAAGGAAAAAGGAGGTTTTTCTCCCTAAAGGAAATGTACACAGGCTCTGCTCGATCTGAAATGATATCTTGCTCAGCCTCTTTTCTTTGTGAAAATCACTACTTCTGAAACAGAAATTCTAGTGAAGGAAAGATCCTATTATCAGCAGCAGTCACATTTCACAGCAATGTGATTAACTGCCGGTCACATGCTCCCCTCGCTCACCACTTGTAGACAGCTCAATAATTTTAACGAGGAAAGAAGCCCATCTTTCCCTTTCTTCCTTCCTTCCTTTCTTCCTTCCTCCCTTCCCCTCCCCCTTCCCTTTTTTCTTTCTTCCTTCCCCTCCCCTCTCCCCCTTCAGACTTCCCTTACAAGGCAGGCAGTTGAAGCTGACCCTTAAGGAAAACCCCGCTGGGACCTGGATATCACTTATCAAGTCTAAATATGCTGTCCTGGTCCAGGTTGATGTGAAGTGCGGCAGCCACGTCTCAGAAATCTCCCCCTTTCAGAACAAAACCAGTCACCTTGGCCAGGAAATGTACTACTTCCATCACAGTCACACTTCAATCACCAGCCTTTCCCTTGTCTCAGCTCCTGTCCTTGGTTCGGAGTATTTACAGCCCATCTGTCTGTCTCAAACACACTTCTCACTCAAGAGGGAAATTAATCTCTCCTTCGCTCCCCTCTCTGCTTTCTCTCGCCTTCTCCCTCCCCCTTCCCCCAACACTTGCAATTTGCCATGAACAGCTTCCCTTTTCTCATCTAAAATTCTCGATGACTTTGAAAATTGACTGCACCCACACACCTGGGCACGGTGAGAGATAATTGATTGCATTTTTATTTCGTCTCTTCCCTAAACTGTTTTCCTTGCTAATGGCCAGTTCTCTGCAATTTTTTTTTTTTTTTTTTAACTGACACTCCGTGTGAGGGACTGAGGGAAAGGAAGAAATAACCAGCTGCTGAATATTGTCTCTCCTGCCTCTCCAAGGAATTAAAAGCTCGATGAGTGATGAGGATCTTGCGTGGAGACAGATCGGATCTCACAGGGTCCAGGTGATGGAGAGCTTTGCAGGAGACTCTCTGGGGCTTTGCAAAGGGATGTGTCCTGTGGCACTGCTAAAAGCAAAGGTCACACAGGCTGCACAGCCGGTAACTAGGGCCACATCCACATGTTTGTTTCACCTTCAAGGCTTAATTTACTCACTGCTCCTGCACCCTCTTTCTAAGCAGAGCAGGCTCCCTATTTTACACACAGGGAAACTGAGGCATGGTGGAGAAGGGTGATTTCCATGAAATCTCATTAAATGAGAGGCAGTACAGCTGCCAAAGCACAGATCTGGGAGAGGGAAGTCCCTGCTTTTATGCCTGGATTGTCCAGTTTGATATCAAGTGAGGACAGAGGAACCAAATTCTTCAGATATGGATATTGACCTTGGCTCCTAAAGCCGAAAGAAGGCTCTTAAAAAGTCAGACATGTTTTTCAGGTAAAATATCGGCTGTGATGTCTCTCAGTTTCCCTTTGGCAACAGTGATAGGCCAGTTTGACAGTGAATCTGCCTCTCATCACCAGGAATTTGTGGCAGCTCTGTTATGTCCCTCAGGCTGAAAGGCTATTATCAGAACATTTGCTCCCCGCAAATCCCTGCTTCTCCTCCCATCCTCTTACTCATCTGGAAGTCTTACTCCAGAGAGTGTAGCGGAGATTGAGGAGACTGGAATTAGGCTGGAGGGATAAAGGATGGATTTCATAGGTGGAGTGAAATGGAATTGGTAAAACAAAGCCAATCAGCTGAACCTAGAATGCTGGTGAGGAGAACACCTCCTGCTTGTGACCACGTCCTCGCTTCTTGATACGTAAGAATTGTTCTTTGTGCTGAGTGGTGACTCTCACCACAGGAATGTGCTGAGGGAAAAGCACATTCTGAGGTGTGTTGGGTCAACCCCTCTGCAGCTGGAGGCCCAGCAAGATCAGTCTGGAGATAGATGGCAACTCAGGAGAAGCCACCTCTGAAATGACACGCAGCGTTTGGCCCTCAAATCCTGGCAGACGGATTCTGCGTATCCAAGCTGAACCGAGAAACTGAACGCACCCCTGAGCAAAATCACATTTATATCTTACAAAACAAGTATTAAATGGAGGGGAAAAAAGGCCACAGTCCACAGTTTGGGGAAGATTATGGATATTTCTCTTTGACAGTCTGTGTCTGGCTGTGCAAGGAAAGGAAATGGGGCTCCTGAGGAGAAGGAAAGAAGAGATCTGGATTCAGTCTGCAGTAGGCACATGGCTCTGATTTCCATTGTATCCATGGCCAACAAAATCCTAGCACTGAAATCAGCCTTCAGCTTAATTCTATTACCTGGGCACCCAGCATTGAGAAAAAAAATTGAGAGAATTTGAAGTCATGTAAGATTTCTGCTATGCGAGATGACAGAAATCCTGTAAAGTATCTTGATTTTGCCAGATTTCTTGCCAAAATCTAAAGATATTTCAGCACTAAGAAGTTTAACATATACCCTGTGTTTTAGTTCAAGTCTGTACAGCAAAACTTGATCCAAAAGAAACTTCTTCTTCTCCATCCATGGCTGTAACCTCTCCAACAAACTGTGAGTTTGCACTTAGCTGGGCTAAGCCAATTTACCTCAAGTCTCATAAAGCCAAACCTACTCTAACATTTTGCTAATCTGTAAGAGACAGGAACATCCTTCACTTCTAACCTTTCCAGCACAGATCAGCTGATTAGATACATCAAATACCGGTGTCAGGGATGAGCCAGAGCAGCAGCAGTGGGAAATAAGATTTAGCCCCCACCTTCATTTAATTTTTATGATCAAAATGTTTCAAAACCCAGTTATGTCCAAGGGTATCCTCAGGTTGCATGAAGGTGTCAGGCAGATACTGGACCCTTCTTTTCTCTTAGTCCATTGCAAAAGACAGAAAGAACAGGCTGGTGCTTCCAGGAATGCAGGGCAGGTTTCTAGGGAGAGATGCCTGGGGGTGCATTTTTGAAGGATTTCAAGGCAAAGCTTACCCAACAACAGCATTTAGAAGAGGGTGGATGATATTGTTAGAGAGAATATAAGTTTGTTTGAAATATTCATCCTCTCTACACAAAACTGTTTCCCCTTTTGTCTATTTCAGAGAGTACATAGTTCCTCTCCACTTTTATACTCTGAGATGTTTACATAACCTTCACTCAAGGACCACGGATTTAAGCATAAACATGTTTTATCCTTTCCTTTCACCTCATCCATGGATTTCTGTACGTGCAAGAATGGAGAAGTGCTCCCCAAGGCAGGCTCCCCTGTCATCAGTGTGCAGTGACCCCAGGGCTCAACCTTTGGCTTTGCCAAAGGTGTGCAAACACAAAATTTGTAGAGGGCTGCCATCCAATTCTGTTTTGACATTCCCTTTAAAAGTCAAATCTTCTTGTTATTTATTGTCAGTCGTCAGACCAAAGCAACAATACCCATTCCTGGCGTGCTGACCTGCCACAACCTGCTCAGCCTTCTTGGCCGTCCCCAACATTACCAAAAACCATTCCCAGGGCTCCTGACTGTCAACAAGAGTTAACTCTTGCTGCCCCTACACAGCTCTATCCTCACAGGTGCCTGAAGGCCAACAACTGACAATTTCTCTCTTTGCCAACTGGAAGCCAACATCCTTTTCTTCTGAGTGCTCCATTAACAGACACAAGGAAAAAGATGAAGAAATGCAAGTCCCAGCCCAGTGGGAAGCCTCATCTGTGTCCAGCAGGCCCTGGATCAGGCTTCTACCCAGGCAGTAATTACTTGAAAAGAAAGAGCTGTTGTAATCTTTGGAACTAGCACAGGGCAGATTCCCAAGTGTTAACCCTGCTCTGGTCTGCCAGCACCTCAGCTCCCTCCTTGCCTTACAGCAGCTTTTTTGGGGTCAGCCATCTCTAACGCAAGTACTGGGTATGACCTTCTGCACTCCTGTGGGAAAGGAAAATCTTAAATTTGAAACCCAGAAGATGCAATCTCCAATGGGCCACATGCCTCTGACTCTCTCAGCAAGGGTTTGTGTCTTTGTGGCCAGGCTGGGCTTTTTTTTTCTTTTATTTTTTTCTTCCACAAATATATTTCAAACAGCAGGGGAAATATAACAAATCAACCATTTAATTATCATGTACCACAGAAAGCAGGAAAAGAGCAGTGCTGTACAGAGTGACTGTGTTTTCTCTTGATTTATTTCACACAGACAGAAGTGTTAGTGACAGCAAAAGATGTAATAAAAATTCCTGAAAGAATCATTAAAAAGAAACCCAAACCAAAAAACCCCCAGAGCCAGCAACAGCTTAACAGTACTGTTGGTAGACAGTCTGTAAAATAAGCAAGGCCCTACTTGGTCCAGACAGAATCTGATCTGTACTAGAAGTGTCCTCTTTGGTGTGTCCTATAAATGCAATTGATGTTCCGCTGAAGCATGGGACACTCACTGATCCCACCCAGTCTCATTAATGAAAGTTCTCATACAGCAGCAGGAAAACCAGAATTTTGAAGAATAGGTTTATACCTTATGTACATTGATAATTTTTTAATATTTCTCTGAGTCCAGATGAGCAAACATATTCCAAAGCGTCAGTTCCCTCAAGTGACCTGACCTTGGTTAGAGCCATGACGGAGGCACTGCCATAACTCCACTGCCACACAGAGCTGACAATGGTACCTGAGAATCACCAGTCCTAAACCTGCAGCCCGCCCCGTGCTGCTCCTGAACTGACAGAAACCTCAGCTCGCCTGAGTTGTGTGTGACCTGAATATGGTTTGATGCCGCGAGACCACTGTGGAATCCAGAATGGTTTCACTGGTTCCCTGTTCAAAAAGATTTACTACTCTCACAGTAGTCATGGCTACTTTTTTTTAAAAAAAGTGGTTTCTCAACGCAGAGAAGGATTCAAGTAGGTCCTGATAGCTGACAAAACCATAGAGGACAGAGAACTCGGAGTGAACAAGAGATACCTGGTGTAGCTTAAAATTTGTGCTGCTTCTGTAGGATTTGTCCTCTGGAGCAGGTGAGACAGGAGTGAGCTGCTCTGCATGGGGCACCACGGCCCCCGTGCCAGCAGTCAGGCTCTGAACTCGACAGAGCCAACAGGAACACAATATGTAATTACTTTGTTTGCAAATGTAGAGATTTGGGGACTCTTGGGTAAATAAGAGGTGTCCTCAGCCACGAAGAAGTGAATTTAATGGTATTTAGTAGGAAGAGATACAAGTACAGCACGATGGAAATGTCAAGTAACCTCTAAATGTGAAGAATCAGACCCTAAAATTTTCAAAGAAGAGGAGTCCATTGGGAAAGCACGTGAGAGAAGAAATACAGCACAGTTATTTAAAGTACAGCTACTACCAGGATCACTTGGGTACAGGAGGCTTTATATGCAAAGGAAATCAAAGAGATGCTGAAGGCCTTCTTACAGATCTGTACAGGATTCCCTGCCAGATGACCAACATCAAGAAATGGAGAGGAGGTCCGAGAGCTCCTGCAGGCTCACCTGCATCCAGAGAGACAAACTCAAACCTTACTTTGTATAAAACACCCAAGGCTGCGGGTGAAGATGGTCTGTGCCCAAATGGAGATGAACACGAAGCTGATAAACATGTCTGGACTAGGCCTGGGCTTTAGACGGGACAAGAAGGTCGGGTGGGCACCTACAAAATCCTGGAGAAGGGCAGCTTGGAGCAGATAATCATTAGAAAAAGCAAATCCACCATGTGCATCATGCAGCTGAAAGGAGCATGGTGCTCTTAGGTCCATTTGCCAGTGGGAATGTGTCCACAAGAGAAAACCTTCTGAAGGGTTGGCAGCCTTGTTGCATATTTTCACAGAATAAAAAGGCACTCAGTGGGCTATTGAGAGGCCTTTACTTTTCACCTCTAAATCTGGCTCCACCAGATGAGGGCTAAGGCACAGTGGCATGGGTAAGCTCTCCTGTGGATACATTTTTTTTTTTTTGGCTGTTAATTCAGCACTAAATTCACACACGTGGAAAAACATTCCCATCAGAAGATATAAAAGCAATTCCTTGTATATGTCACACCATTCACAGTATGCCACAGCCACTCTCTGGAGCATTCAAATACAGCATAGTCAGACCTGCTGAGACTTAGAGACACTGGGTCACCTCTGAATGCACAGTTACAGCTTTTCCCTACACCCTGGTGACCTGGCTGGTAATGGATGTTTCAGGGAAGAGCCCAGAAACACAGAAACTGTCTCACACCGATTGCATTTGAGAGCATTGTGCTCTGACAAACACAGCCTGCACTCAGCAGCTCTCCAGACCAAAACAAGCTGGAGGCAGCTGAAAGCACCTGCTTCTTCAGGGAAACCTAGCCCTGCCTCTCGGTGTCCAGGAGAATTCCTCTTGAAACCCCCAGCTGCAGCATGGGAAACAGCAGCCTCTCTCTCTCTCTCTCTCGGTATGCTACATTCTCATCCAGCTTGGGCAGGCACTTCTGCCACGACTGGAGGATGCTGTGGATGGTGCAAGTTTCCCAAGCTCGGAATTTAGTCACTTGTGGCTGTGTTGATCTACTCCTGCCTCCTCATCTCAGTCCAAATCCACTCATGTACCTCACTGAAACAAGTTCTCTGTAAAGAGTGCAAGCACCTCTAGGTGACAACAGGGGGATTCTCTCCATCAGTGTTTGTGACAATTTCACGACACAGACAGTGGACACTGGGACAGAAAAAACCATGAAGTGAGGTCTTCTGAACTCAAGGCATCAGTGCTGGCATGAGGAGCAACAACAGGAGGGAATTTGAGGAGTGCCTGTTCCCATAAGCGCACTTCAGTGAGCAACATGGCTGTTGCTTTAGAAACAAACAGTTTAGAAACAAACAGTGCTTAACCTTCTCAAAGCCCCGAGAGGAATGAAAAAGGTGAGAAAGGAAAGTAAAACCAACAAGAAAATAATTATATGGTTTTGTTAAGAGTTAATTTTGAAAGCTAACGCCCACTTTTTAATTCAGCACAGCATGGCCAGGTCAGGCTGGATGGGGCTCTGAGCAACTTGGCCCAGCTAAAGCTGTCCTTGCCCATGGCAGTGGGTTGGCACAAGATGGTCTTTAACGTCCCTTCCGACCCAAATAATTCTGTGATTCTATGCAAAAAGTGTGGTTGTCTGTCTCATTTGCTAAAGCACCTCTTCCCCAGCACGGTGATGACTATACTCTTCGGTAATTCAGTTTAATTGAAATTCTATGCCTGTTAAATTCTGAGTCCTATATCGATCAACATATGTCAACTGTGGAAAATTGTACTAAATTGTGTTGTTTTACTGTGCAGCAGTCAACTATCTGTTGGTGTCTGAAGTTAGTTTATTTCACCTACGCAAAATTGGGCCTGGACTGATATTACATCTGGAATTGGATTTTCTGTTCTTGATTTTTAATAACTAGGATTTCTACCACACTCAGATAAGCAGAGCCAGCAACTGGGGCTGTGGATCCATCAGCTCTCAGGCATTAAGCAGAGCCTTGCCTGGTTTGGAGCTGCATGGAAAACCTCAGGACCAGCCAGTGCTTGCACAAGATGGTGCTGGGATTTCAAGAAGCCATCTCGTCCCTCTCTGCTGGTCCTGAGCTGATCCCACGACACACACAGCATACATGGCACTCAGTCATGCTCTGCCTTTATCTGATTTGTTCCCATGCCAAATGACTCTGATTTCTACTGACCTTTCCTCTCAAATCCTGTTTTCCAGATCTCCAATTGTTTCTGCAGTTATTCTCCTCCTGACCCACATTTTTCTGGGGGGGTGGGGGATAAAAAAAAAAATAAAAAAAAATCCACACTCAGAAGTAACCACGGTGCCCTGGCTGTGACCTCACGAATGCTGAGGAAAGCAGAGGGCTCATTCCAGCACCTATTTCCATGGGAGGATGTTGCTTTCCCCCCACAACAGAATTTATTTCATGCTAGTGATAGTTCCCAAACCCTTTTCATTACCAGTTTGCCTTCTTCCTCAATCCATATAGCCAATTCCTCCTGCTTGTGTATAAATTCCTGCTTTGCTTTCACTGAAGTGCATCCTCCCTCTCTTTCATTTCTTTTTTTTTCCAGAACATTTCTCCAATTTGTTTGATCTTCTCAAGTGGAAGCTCTTGCACTGAGCAGCCTCTACAAATACACGGTGCAGCTTAAATTCCCCAGTGTTAAAAATATATGCTTGACTGTAAAACACTCTACTTTTTATATGGAAATAGCAGCTCACTGGGACACAAGTGGCACTGTGCTGCATGGCATGCTGAAGCAATCTGGGAAAAAGAAAAACTAATACATACCAAAAGTAAAAATACAAAGTAAATACATAAATAAATAAATAAATAAAGCAAATGGGATTGAATTTACAAATATATCAAAAATGTCCTATGTGGAGACATTTACTTTCCATGCAAAAGCAGTTTCTTATCTGCTTTTATCTCCATGCTGTGTGCACACTGTGCAGCTCAGGGGACTGACTGCTTGATGTGTTATTGATTTCAGGGGGAGGGGGACATACGGAACTGACAGAAACTTCTTTAGCAAGTAGCACAACTATTCACTCAACATCCATTGGCCTCTGAAACCAATTCTGTCTCCTTTTCCATGTTTTCTCATTTTGTTTTCAATCACCACTGACAGACACCTTCAGCTTTCCCCTCTTTCACGCTGCAGAGGGGAAGCAGCAATAATTAATTCTAATCACAGAGAAGAAAAGCACGACTGCAGAGAATGGCCACTGGAAATAGACGGTCAGAAACTCCCCACTCATGCTGCTGCCTGTCTGCAACTGTAATGCACAGAGAGCTGTGAATCCAAAAGGGAGAGGAAATGCACCTCTCACTCAGGATCTTGTGCTTGTAGTAGATCAGGAGTGAAAGAGAGACAAAGTAAAGCTCCATTTAAATTTCTTTGCAATGCATGAAGAAATACCTCAGAGTGAATTTACAAGTTAGATGGTCAGCAGAGCCCTGGGGACAAATCTCTTCCAGGCTGGGACAGACTGGGACAGACTGGTAGATCCCCTAAAGAGAATTCCCACTTTCTGGCGCTGCTCAGATCTCTGTGATAACGCATCCAGGATTTTACTGGCTAAATAAAAACAATTCTAAGAAGTGGGAGGCCACCAGTGGACAGACCTGGGCTGCTCTTCTTGGTGTCCAGGTCCTGGTGTTTAACCCCTTAGGCAGAAGGTCGAAACATCTGTTTAGTAGAAGAGAAACAGATGTGCCACTAAACAAGAATAGTTTGGAGGGAAAGAAACACCGAATTCCTTTAAAGAAATGCCAAAGGTAGAACATTACCTAAATAGTGATTTTTAGAAAAACAGCTGTAGAAAACCAAAAATAAGCAAGGGAAAAAAGATTTTGTCTGAAATAATTAAACAGGTAAGTTTCTCTAAACACAGAATTTATAAGTTTCTCCATTTAGATGCCTCTATCTTTGGGCCTAAACAAGTCCCTCAGTAGCCTGACAACAGAGTGCTATGGGATTTGGTACAGGGATTTAGACATGTTTTCCTTTGAGTCAGGTGATGCCTCTAGGTTTCGCAGCGTGCTCTCAAATTCCACACCTACATTACATTTTACACCCCTGTCTCCTCCAAGAAAAACACATGAACTGAAATAATCTTACAAAGAGCACTAATACTTCTTTTCTCAAGTGATCCAAAATGTTCTAGGCTTTTACTCATGACTAATAAGGGGCTACCTCTGCATTAAAATATGAGTAATTACTTAGCAGCATGCATTAACACAAAAGAAAGCCCCTTTAAGACAGGAATGACAAGCAATAAGTCTGAATGAGAAATTCAGAGAGACAAGAGATCATAACATCTGCATCACAATTTGGCTAAGAGAGGTAGCTGCTAGAACACCAAACATTAATGTCAGCATTTGGCGTTACATATCATATAATACAAGGGCATACGGATTAAAAAATAAAGAAACCAAAATCAGTGAATTATTTAAATACCCTCTGAGTCCATGAGAGACAGACAGACAGTTCCTCCAGCAAGCATAAACTTAATTCTGTGTGGTCAGAACAGCTTAGTGTAGGGGTCTGGAGAAGCAAAGGGATGGGCTTCTCTCAGCATTTTGGATTCATAGAAACTCCTAAAAAAGCAGCTGCAATGTCCCACTTCCATGGGGGCACAGGTGGGCTTTTCTTAGATATTTATGGTCATTCTTACTTCTGGTTTCTACCAGAACATAGAATAAAGAGAGGAAAAAAGAAGATGTTTTGCAGATATTTTGAACCCAAGAAAACATTTGGTTTACCCTGGGGGTATACAAAGCCGATGGCCCTTGGAGCAATTTTGACTGGTATTTATTTCTCCTGCTTGGTGTGGGCACTCAGGGAAGCATTTCTTGTGCTGTTTCAGTAGCTTTATACTGCATAGAAGCTAAAAATCTCTGTGTCCTCATCTCTCTAACATATCACTGTTCTGACAGAGACAGGAAAAACACCCAGCAAATGCAGTGTGTTGACTCGCTCCTGACATGCATAAAAGGAAGCAAGGAAGATGTAATTTCAGTATTTTATTATACTCCAATTTTCACTCAATCTGATTGTAACCAGCCATTTTCAGAGCCAATACTCTCTTTCAGAGAAGCCTCAGAAGCAGGGACATTTTTTTTATCCGTGTGAGAGTAGCTTATTGCAGTGTTGATTTATACCAAGGAGCAGGTGGGATAACTTGGGGCCAGCTTGAAGCTTTACCATTTAATAAGCAACGGGCAAATGCAACTCATCACTTTGTGGTCTGCTGTGAAAATACTACTTGCTATTTTGATTTCCACAAAAGAGCTGATGCTTTTGTAAAGAATGTGTTGTGCTCCTGAAGGTGACAGAAACTCAGGTGACGTGAAAAACACGGATTAATCAGGTAGGCATCCCCCCAAAGAATGTATTTAATCTAAATATGCATACAGTTATACAGGGATACTGTCTGATGAGCCTAGAGATGCATTTGTTCTCATGACAGGCCTTTTATCTTCTTCTGAAAACCTCAAAAAAGGGAAGGCAACAACAGAGCCAGAGGTCAAGAAATCTTTTAAAATCCCAGAAGGAGTCAGGTTCTCCGTGAGTTATGGGCAGTAATTGGTACTAGAACTACCAAAGGAGTTCTTATTTTTCAGTTCTTCCATCACTAATTGAATGACCAGGTAGAGTTAACTGAAATGCATACTAACAAATCTGAGTGGTCATTACATTCTGAAATGAAAGTTTCAGGTTATTTTCGCTAGCTTGCCAGGAGCTTGCCTTTATTTATTTATTTGTTATTATTATAGGGTCAGTGCATTCTTCGGTGGTGCAGCTGAGATCTCAAATCCCAGACAATGGCAGGGAGGAAATGGCACTGACTTGGCAGGCATGAAACATAGTTCTGTTTTAGCTCTGCAATTTATTTCCTATCTCACTTTGCACCTGCCTTTTTCTTCTCCCATAATACATTTGTCCATCTAAATTGAACAGCCTTCCCAGCAAGGATGGTCTTTCTCTCAGTGTTTGTATCTGGCATTGCTCAATAGGGCTCCTGTTTCCTCTTGAGTCCTGAGCAGGATTGTAACTCAGGCAATTAAGATGAGCAAAAAGCCTGATTATTCTGCCTAAAATAAGTCTGTAATGGAACTAGCACTGTGCAGATGGGAGAACAGATACCTCATATGACTATTTTGCTCCATTACACAACAAAGAGTCAACTGTGAGCAGCTCTCTAACAAGCTGGATGTTGGTAATTTTTGATAAATAACAAGTGAGTGCACATTTACGAGCGATTTACTAACAAAACCTGGGAGCCAAGGCGGTAGCACAAGCTCTGCTAAAAAGAAATGGGCATACTTAGTTTGCTGTCACCAGCAGAGGCATCTTCAGTGGTGCTAATGGAGGCTTGGGCTGCGGGCTCTGCAGGGCACAGATTTTGCTCGGCGTTCATACAACACTTAGCACAGCGGGATCCTGGTCTGTTATGAGATGTCATGAATGCTAAATTAACACAAATACATATTTAGTAAGGAGCAAATGATAGATGTTTTGTGGACAGCCAGGCTGCTGTATTATTTGGATTGCAGAGTTCTACTCCAGCCCAGGCAGTTCTAAGAAAATGCTATAAAGATGCCCAGGAGCTGCCTCATGCAATATTCAATCAGCTGAAGTGATCCGAAGCACTGCTGGTATTAGAAAGTACACTTTGCTGGATTCATCTGTGAGCTGTTGCACGCAGAAATCTGAGCACACAAGAGGTCCAGAATCACAGGTAACATCTGACAGAGGTCTCTTTCTGTCTTAGAAATTCAGCCATCAGCCTCTGCTGATGTGGGTTCTGTTTCAGATGAGATTTATGGAGAAGCTATTGATTAAACCACAGCTTTAGTTCCGTTTACCACTTTACACACGCATACACAAACAATTAAATACATTACTGAGCTGAACAGCATTTCAAATTATAGGAGTTTCTGCCTTCAAAAGCACTTAAAAACGTTATCCACAGACATACATATATATGTTTGCACTGTTTAATTGACATTGTTTTCCCAACTCCTTCAAGCCACCTGTAATATCAAGTCAATTAAGTATTATTTTCCCAACCTATTTACGGAGCTACCTAGCAATCAATCCACCTACACACACAGAACAAATGCTCTTGGGGGATGGTGGATCTTAAAAAAAACACTGAAAAACTGTCAGCCTTCTCCAATGGTAGCCAGGCTCATAGCTTTGCAGGATTACACAGCCTGACATCTTGCAGAAAATAAGTCCATGGGATAAAAGCTCCGTGTTCTGACAGTACCATTCCTTCCCTGCAAATCAATACACTCCTGTGTGGAATAGCATTGCTATTTCAAGTCATACACATGCTAAACATGTTTTGGATTACATTGGTATAAATAAATAGATGAGAACATATTTCTTTTCCATCTCTGGTCAGGACGTCATCCTTAGAACAGAAACCAGTGCTGGGGCAGGTCAGTAACCTAGGACACTTGGGTAAATCAGGTTTGGTTCCTGCCGTTGCCACTCAGTTCCCAGGTGACCTCAGGCATGTCACACGGGGCCTGAATTCCAAAGCGGGTGTGCACAGGTGGAGATGCAGTAAATCCCAGGCGCTTGGTGTCACCCCACCTGTCATGGTTTGCACCTGGCCAAATGCCAGGTACCCCCAAATTAACACACCCACACCCAGGGCTCATGAGTTGAGATAAGGAAACCTGGGAGAAGACGCACTTAGAATAGGCAAAACAGGACTAACTTAGGTTGCAAAGTGATCTAATTTATTACTAACAGAGTCAGAGGAGTAAATGAGAAGTAAAATAAACCCTTCAAGGCCACTGTTGCTCTGCTCACCCCCCTCCCTCCTTCCCAGCAGCTGCACAAGGGAACAAGGTATGGGGGGGGTTAGGTCAGTTCATCATCCAGATCTTCTTCCCCTGCCCGGGGAGAGGTTCTTTTCCTCTGCGTAGCCATGGGTCTCACCGTCGGCAGCCCGCCCGACACTGCTACAGTGACGCTGGTCCCCACACAGGCAAGCAGTCTCCCCAAAAC